>JBANCY010000031.1:0-62500 GCA_037040045.1 Phorticella flavipennis
TTTTGGGGGGACCGAGGGGGTGGGGTGGGGGTCGGGAACCTTCGGTCGGAATGGGGGGTTTGGGAATTTGTGACCTTGGGGGTGTCCCGTTTGTTTTGCGTTTCGGCCCCCCCCCCCCCCCCCCCCCTCCCGGAAAACTTTGCTGTCAGCGAGCTGACAAAAAAAAAAGACTGGGCGAAAAAATGGGAAACTTTAAAATTTCCTTTCTTCAAGCTAGAGAACTTTTTCGATATTGTCCTTGCAGCATAAATTGCATATACCCTGCCAGAGGAACATCCCTTGAATTTCCGCTGAATTGACTGACAGTTGACTGAATCGTATTACTATAAGATATAACATTTGTCTATAGCAAATTAGAGGACTTTTTTTTGCTTATATTTCTACATAGTTATTAGAGAGGGTTTCAACGAAAAGACGATAACACTTTCACTATAAGTTTAAGTAGTCTGTTGATATATTGTCAGTCGATCTGGTGAGTGATCAGATGACTTAACCCACATGTAGGGATCTTATGTAGCTGGAATATATTGATAAAGTTATAAATTTGGGGGACGAAAATTGGGAAAACACTGCTAATCGTCTCTCGACATGATTGGGGCCTGAACCCACTTTTCTCTTGTTTTACGGGACAGTCTACTGCTTTTTGGCCATAATTTCTATATTTTTTAAGCTTTTGTGTCCTAATTCACCATACACTCATGTTTCTATATCCACTATACTTCCGGAAAACTTAAGTAAATCGAGTCCATTAATAGCTCTATTGCTTATTAGTGCTTACACTTCTATATTTTGTGTTTCAACGTTCATACATCATGATGTATAAGGTTAGCTAGCTATTCAAAATCCAAATGAATCGGGTGACATTGAAATTTATCTGCCTAAGCTAAGTACTTATATATCTTTGTGACTTCCTATATAAGTTTTCTTCGAATTTCCAGTAATTTTCATGATTGAGCGCCATGATTGACAATTAATTAGACAAATTAAACAAATTAGCCATATCAAAAATTGATCAAATGAATGCAATCAATTTAAACTTATAAGTTTTTATGTGCTCCTTCTTTTTCTGCTCCCTATGATTGACAATGTATTATATCAACATGTATGACTTCTTTTATTTATTGATTGACCCTTTTCTTTACAAGTTTCTTTGCTGCATTATTTCCTGCAAATTTATATTGACTCAAAGCCTATTCTGTTTTTTAGCCTTGATTGAGACATACATACATTTAGCTTGATGTAACAATAATTGATTGATGGGTAAAATTATAGTTTTTTCAATAAACAATATATTCCTTATGGCTTTTTAGGATAGTTTTATCCATGATTGATAGGAAAAAATGTAAATTTTTGCAATTTTCATTAAAATATCTAGCCCATATGGCTTTTTACCATGATCGAAGTCAGTGATTGATAAGGTTTTTGCCAAAAATCTCTTGTATTAGATCTGCAGATGGTTTTCCATATTTTTTATTAATTTTATTACTCATGATTGAAGGAAACACTTATGTTTATTATAAAACAGGATTATTACTATGGTCTACCCCTAACTAGTCTCTAGTTTAGTTAAAGTGTGTTTCTTTAAACGACTTGTCAAATATTTCTTTGGCACCCCTTCGAGCACCCTCCTTCCGCCGCTTGCATCTCTCTCACACTCATCCGTTATGCACTTTACAAAAGTTCTTCAATCATTTCGTGGCAGCAATTTTCATTCGAATTGCAAGTATCAACCAATCGCCCCCTGCCCCTACCAACACTCCCCTCCGATTCCAACTGAATTTTCCTTTTGTTGGCACTTTGCTTTTTCCGTTCGGTATTTGCGCTGCCGGCCAAAAGATTTTCCCCCAATTTATTGTTGTATTTTTCCTTTTCTTTTCTGTCTTTTCTTTTTTTCCTTTTTTTGGTGTTGCTTTTCGCATTTAGCTTTAAATTAATTCATGCCCCGAGAGCATCTCTCATAGTATCATGTGCCACCAGCAGCTCCATCAATTCCATCATCTTCGTCGTCGCTTCGACTCCTCAACTCCTGCTGCTGCCCCTCCTTCAAGCGTCCATCCTTCATCCTTCAATCTGGCTGCTTCCAACTTGCTTCGGGCCAAATGCCTTTGATGTTGCATGGTCATTCGATGGCAGATTCAGCTCCTTGAAGAGAGTAATTAAAAGAGTCGAGGAATAACTCATTTATGCTGCTGTGCACATTTATTGATTGACATCAATCTTGATTGAAAGCAATACAAATAGAACACAAGCTGACTTTTAAAAGCTCTCAATTCAATTGGATTTAGCTGCAATTTTCTTGAATCATAATCAATTGATTGTTTGTTATGTTATGTTATGATTCTTAAAATTGTGATCAATTCAAGCGTTACTTCTCTTAGTTTTTATAGCCTTTAAGTCTTTCAGGCCAATTACACATTTCTAACCGATGCTTCCTATGGCATCAATGCTATATAGTGTTCCAATCTTCATCATTTGTTTTATAGGATCGAAATGCTGCTAAGAGCAGCTTGCTTTAGAAAAAGCTGAGTTCTCTTGGTTAGCTAAAGCTGAATTTGTTTATAGTACAGTTTTGGTCTATAAGTGTACTCAAACTCCTATATACCAAATTTTCTCAGTTGAAAATGCTTAGAAGCTGAGTTCATATAGTTAGGATTGGCAAGCAAAATGCGCATATGCAAAAGCCTTGAATGTCTATATATTTATGGATTAGCAAAGAGAGAGCATACCAAATTTGAGCAGTCTATGTTGTATACTTGCAGAGTTATGGGCCTTTAAAACTGCAGATGTCTGGGAAACTATCTTGAGGAGATGATAATGTCTATTTTTATGCTGTAATCTGTCAGTTTGTTGCATTTAAAGCTAAATCTGAAACAGTTTTGTTCATCTTTTTGCACTTCCTCGAAACATGCAACGGGGCAACAACTATAACACTTGCAGTGTGCAGTGTGTGTATGGGGGGGGGGGGGGGGAGGCTTGTGGGGGTGTATATATATGGTATATATAGTAATGGAAACTGTTGAAAAGGCCAACAACTGAAATTGTACGAAAAACTGTTCCAATTTCAATTTCAATTTCAATTCGAAACGAAATCAGCTACAGAAATCAGAGCCACTCAATTGGCGTTATACACCTACAGGCCCTTTCCCCTCCCCCTCTCAAGCCACGCCCACTACGCCCTAGCTATAGGGCATGCAGCTAAAACCCTATATATGCCGAAATATATATATATATATCTATATATATGCTCTGTGTGTGTGTGTTTTTGCCCATGCAAAGAGCATTTAAATGGTCCGAAAAACAGGACAACAAAGTGGTTCTCCCTGCCAAAGGAAGGTACTGCCGAAACGGCGGATGAGGGTTCGGCCGGGGTTGACGGGGGCTGTTTGTCCGATGTCGTGAGATCTGTTAGACAATTTAATGCCGGAAATAGTTTTTCCAGCTAGGGCAACACGCACAGGCTCAGGCCCCCGCGAAGGCCCAAAAAAAACCGTTTCAATGGGCAGAGTGTCGCCAGCGGGAATGGTTCAGCCTCCCTCTCTGCCTCCCTAGGGTTTTGACAGACTTCTTTTTTTTTTACCAGGTAACACAGTTGGCTTTGTACCGCTTATTTGTTTAGGCTAATTTCGATTTCGTTTCGGCAAACAGTTTTCGTTTTCGTAAACTATGCAAAACCCGTGAAACGGTTATCGGTGGTCAAGTGAATTGAAATCGCGGAAGTCTTTCGGAAAACTGGAAGAGCAACTTCTATATGTTATAAGAAAGTTTCATGTGTTTTCTTTATTTCAAGTGAAATTGTTTGCCAGCAGATCGAAGTGGAATACAACAGGCAAGTCAATCCTAACTTCAAAATACGTCAAATTTACAACAGAAACCCCTTTAATATTGACAATATATCATCGAATTTAAAGCAACTGAATAAAGCGTGAATAAAATTGAATATGAATCTAAAGAATCACTTGATGAACTCAAATATGTTTAAATTTTAAGCTCAGAAAATCGTAATTTTCAATCCTAAATTGCCCTAAAAGGCAAACCACGCTCGATTTCGACCAACTAACCACAAAATGGCTAAAAACGAGCTAAACCCAAACTAAATGAATTAAATTCTTACGCCACTAGCTATAAAAAGGCTAAAATTGTTCAAATAGCCATAAAAAGGCTAAAAAGAACCAAGTCCATATTAAAAACACATGTCCAACTAGCCATAAAATGGCTAAAAACGAGCCAAAACCAAACTAAATGACTTAAATTCACACGCCACCAGCTACAAAAAGGCTAAAAATGGCCAAATCCAGCCGAAAACACGTGTATTCAATTCACCCGAAGTGCAACTGGTCAGATTTGAGTGACGCCAGCTGGAAATCTAAACGTAAAACTTTGATTTTTGAAATATTTATGCTACGGCTATGGCTATGCCATACACTTGGGATCCCCCGAAACATGCCCCTAATGGGCGGGGAATTGCAGCGCCTGCTGAGGCTTGTGCTTTGGGTACGGAACCCCCCGCCTTGGCTAGTTTTGTCCCCCCCAGAACCCAGGACAAAGTTTGCCTAAATAAAATTTACTAATAAAATGCCAAAAATTTTGTGTTGGGCCACCCGAAGGAGGTTACTTTCAGGGTATTTTGAACTCGGGGGGTCTATGAGGGTTGTGTGTGAGGGTGTGTGAGGGTGTGTGTGTGCTTAAAGGGGCAAACATTTTGTAATGAACATATTTTAAATGCATGCCACGAACCCAACAAGAACAACAACAACACCGAGAACATCCCAAACAATCCAACAACAAGGGCAATTTTTCGGGTATTCCAAATGAATCTGAAAATGAGCGTAATTTGGGCTTTGACCTTGGAACTTTTACAGTAATTTAACGGTAAATGCTGCGGATGGACTGAGAAATCCCTGGAGAATAGGCCTGAGCCGAGGCCAAAAACGAAAGGATCAAACTGAAAGTCATAAAACATGTGTCCGTCCCAAAGTTGGGGGAAAACCGATTACGAAAATAGATGAAGATGAAGATGAAAGAAGCAACTGGAAGTGAGACAAGCAACAGGCCGAAATAAGCTCAAGGTCAACCCGAAACTGAAGACGAATATTAGGAAATTCAAAAGATCAAAGCAATCGATGCGTTTTTGGGTTACACCTCGTAAATGGGCACTGGGGACTTGGGAAAGAACACATTTTTCTAATAGAAATGGTTTTATTAATACGCCACGCCCATTTTTTGAGGTTAGGACAGCATTTGCCGGACACTACGCAATGGTTAGGGCTCGTTAAAATTACGACTCATGTTTTTACCTAGCCAAACAATGTTAGGACTTGTCTAGTTGCTTTTCCGGGTGCTACAAGGTTGTGTTATTGTCCGAAAGTGTCAAGAGGTGTTGTTGGTACCTGCCAACAAATTTCAGTACACTAAATTTTGAGTGCTTAGAAAAACCCACAACAACTCGGATGATAATACATTTCTAGCAATTCATTTCATAGGGAGGCAGGAGACTTCAATCAGTTCAATCGGACAGCTTGTTGCCTTTTGCCAGGGTATCTCCGTGGCGACACCCTGCGGGCGGTACCGTCCGTCCGGGGCATGTTTAATACATTTATAGTACTTTTCCTCCTATCTCCCGGCCAAAATCGGTTGCTTTGAATTTGGGAACCTTTTGATAAAGTAAATGAAATATACGTTTCGACTATGCCAAATGCATAATTTATGTGTGTGTGTGTGGGTGTGCGGGTGTGTGTGGGTGTTGTGTCCTGATTGGGGTTCGGTTCGTATGGAAGTATTGCCATATTGACGCATTGCCAAAACTGCCTCATGTTGTAATTGACCATTTTTATGGTCAGATTGTCAGATAATTGCCTAGTTTTCGATGCGGGGAAAGGCAGCATTTGTGCCGCTTCTCAGGGCAGCAAACTGGAATAGTACTGGGAGGGGGTGTGATAGGCTACCCGGGGGCGGGGGTAGGCAGGACCTATTCCGGGTATTACTGCTTTTCTCATTAGTTCATTGCGCTTGCCAGACACGTGCCAAGCGCTTTGTTCATGCGATTTACAAAAGGCAAACAATATTTGAGGTGGCAACAGCTTGCACGACGGGCAAATACCCAGTAAATTTGATAAAACTGCCTGGAGGGCTGAATACAATCTGTGTTATATATAGTTTTGTTGCCAAGAGGAAAAACATTGTTTAGGAAAACAAAAACCACGACGTAATGTTATTATTATTATACGGCCATTTCAACCCTATCGGGTCAAAGCCTGAAGCACTTTTTTACCTCTATTTCGGCTTCCTTCACTGAGGAACTTTTTTTACGTGAGTGGATTTCAAATCCTACGCCACAACCTAGCTTGTCTAGGATGGTCATGCCTATCGACATGAACGGGACTCGAACTCGCACCTCTTGTTTGGCGGGACAGGGCGCTATCCACAAGTCCAACCGGGGCCCATGTAATGAGGAGTAATGTCGTAATGACGACGCCAAATTTTGGCTTGATACAAATGGATCTAGCAGCTCGATATGTATAATGCTCATGCGTTTTGCTTGAAATCGATCACGACCCAAAATTTTGCTATCTTCACGATTATCGAAAACTTGCTCAGAATTAGCTAAAACTTGTCGGAAATATCGATAGCTTGATGATCGATTTTACTATCGCCATATTGAATATAAATAGTGCCATATCGTATTGCTGTTGTCGATAGTTAGAAACTTACCCAACTAAGCTTTCGGCCATAATTTTGAAGCCATCTACAAATCGCTATCGCTATCGTCATCGTCATCGTTATCGATTTCGTTAGCGCATTTGGCGAGGCTCTTCTTCTTGTGCTCCCGTCGCCATTTCTCCAGAATGCGTTTCTTTTGATGCTTGGTGGCGCCATCTAGGTCTCGTGTTCCGGAAACCGAAGCTGAAACAGCAGCCACACCCTCGGCCAGCGCCCCAAGGTCCGAGAGGCCACCCATGGTGGGTCGACTGTCGCGTTGTGGTTGTTGTTGTTGTTGTTGTTGTTCGTTGTGGTGTTGTTGTGGGAGGTTGTGTTGTTGTGGGAGGAGATGTTGGTGGTGTTGTTGGTGATGATGTCTATGTGTTTTGATCTTGACAATTTGCTGCTCCGCTGGCGGTGGTCCCATGGTCACATCCACGCCCACGTCCACACCGACGCCCACGCCCACGCCCACGCCCATGCCCAACGTAGCCTGCTGCAGCTGCAACGCGAGCTGCTCCTGTTTCTCTTTTTTGTGCTTCGAGTGCTTTTTCGATTTTTTCGACTTTTTGGATTTATGTTTATGATGATGTCGATGTCGGTGATGCTCGCCGGTGGCGCCGGCTGCGACTGTGGCTGCGGCATCAGCAGCTGTTGTGGCTGCCACATCGGTCAGCGCCGGCATGCTGGGCAGCTGCTGCAAGTGTTGCTGCCGCAGCAGCAGCTCCTGGACTTGGGCCTGGGCCTGGGCATGGGCCTGAGCCTCGGCTTGGGCTTGGGCCTGGGCCTGGGCCTGGGCATGGGCTTGCGCCTGAGCTTGGGCATGGGCCTGGGCCTGAGCTTGGGCATGGGCCTGAGCCGCCGCCTGGGCTTGGGCTTGGGCCTGGGTCACCGCCTGTTCCTGAGCCTCGATTTGTGTCAGCTCCATTTGATGAATGCGTTTTGTGGCACGTTTGCGTTGCACATCTTGGCTGGGCTCGGCGTGAGATGCACCTGCATCTGCTGCTTCTATTGTGGTTGTTGCTGCCCCCTTGTGCCGCCTGCTGTTGCGCTCCCTGCGATTGCCTTTGTCCATTTGCAGTATTTGTGGCTCGAAACGTCTTGCTGCAAACCGAACGCGTCTAGAACTATTTTGTGGCAACAACTTAAAGCTGCCAACAAAGCCAAAAGCCCCGCCGCTGCACCAGCCCCCTGGCCCCAGGCACTGCCCCACTCGGTGCCACAAACACTCTGCCACTCACTCCCACCCACTCACTCACTCACTCTCTCTCCTTCTCCTTCTCACACCGACTCAACTCTCCGGTGGCAACTTCCACTCGTTTGTAATTCAATCGCAAAACACATTTGTTTTACATTAGGAGAAACCCCCTTTAGCTGCCCCGTAGAACCCCCTTTGGAGAACAGACCCACCCACCCATGCAGTCCACTCGGCTTTTGTTATTTTCATTTCTCTTTATTATTATTAGTATTTTTTCTATGTAGAACTCAAGTCATAAAAATTTGGAAAAACAAAAATATAAATGGAAAATTCAATAGAAACTTGTGGTGGTTGTGGCATAACAATTCAGTACTCTTCGAAATATCGTTGAAAATGCAACATTGTCGGGCGGAAAAAGCGAAAAATGTACAAAAAAGAAGAAAAAAATACTACAAATCATACTAAAAATACCAAAAAATACTAGAAATTGTGCAAGTGAAAGTGCTTTTTTACATAGTGCAAACCAGTTTTGAGTCCGAAAAAAGCGGACATGGAGGACGAAGCTGATGAATCAAAAGCAGAGACTAAAGTCTGTAAAGGGGCTTTTCTTGTCAAATTAGTCCTCAAAAGTGAACTTGGCGGACGTAAAAGGGATGTCAAAAAGATAAAAGATTCCCAGTAAGACGTTTACCAACAATTAAATGTTGAATATAGCCAAAAAAAAGTGACACTTAAATGGAACAAGTAAGCATTTTGCCTATGACTTAAGTTCTTCAAGAATCACTAAAGAACTATTAAAAATCCGCCAGGAGGTGCAAGTTCGAGTCCCAGTCATGTGAATAGCATGATTCTCCTCGAAAAACTAGGTTGTGGCGTAGGACTTGAAATCCACCCACAAAAAAGTGCTTAAGGCTTTGACCCAATGGCCTTGTTATAGTCATATAATAATAACGAGCATTTTTGGTAAGCTCTGACTGGTCTTGGGTTCACTCTAGACCCTTTGTTTCGTAAACAAGGGGCAAACGGTCAGTGAACAGCAATTATGTACGGGCAATACCCATATCTCCCTTTCTTCGCTTGTTCCCCCCTTCTCCCCTTTTTTCGTTTCTTTATTTCTCCCTACCTCTAAGTCAACAACATATGCCAAATGTAACAACGAAAGAAAGACCTTTTTGGTAGACACCTTGCCCATTTTGGTCACCCACTGACCCTCAGTAAGTAGCTGAGCGATGAACGAACATATTCATTTCGAACGGTCAGTGAAAGACCGTGCTAGGCACAACCAAAAACCACAAAGGTTGTTGTTGAGACCGTTATTGACCCTGCTGCAACTTTTGCGGTCTTTTCAGTGAGCAAGCAATATTTGGGTAACTCTGCTTTAAAGTACCTGTAATTTAACTCCAGATTTGTTTAAATTTCAGCCATATCTGCCAGCTGGTAGTACTGTTCCACTTCAGGGAGGGATCTGAAGGTGTGGGTTTAAGCTACAATATGGCTGCCCCCTAGACAAACCGATAGAGAGACAGACAAACAGTCATTGTGGCTTTAAAGCAACACAATTTGTTTTGAAAAGTCATTACGGGGACTAAGCGAAATTTATCGATATTTGCATTGACGCGACGAGCTGCAGCCCCCTAGCCCCACGCCCCCCCCCCCCCCCTGACGAGGACGCCCCTGTCGAGCGCCAAGTTGACAGCAAATTAAGCAACAAATTGCGTCAAAGTCGTTGAACCACGCCCAGAGGGGGGCAGTGGGGGCAGATCAGAAGCTGCGGCTGGATCCAAGCGATTTAGCGAAATATATCCACAATAGATGCAGGAGGGTGCTGAATAAGTGGGGGGATAGGTAGGGGGAGGGGGAGTGTGTACTCAAAGCGCAAAGAGTAACGAGTCAAACATTGCATATGAATATGTGTCTCAATCGCCGTCTGAGTCCGATTCGGAGTAGGAATATGGAATACGAGCCCGAGAAGGAGGGGCCTCGAGTCTATGTCTGAGTACACTCATAAGCTGAGCTGTGTGTGTCGGGTGTGTGCTCCGTCTGAGAGTTGTTTATTGAATTCTTGTTGAAAAAGCCGCAGGCTTTATGTTCATATATATATATATATAGAAAATACCCTTTAAAAATTGCACAAGGGGAGTGATAAAATGTAAGAGCAGCTCATTAGAGTGAAAGCTAACATGTAGGAAATTATGATCTCCAGCAAGCCGAAGAGTTGATGCTCTTTATGAAGCTATTAAAGATACATGGGCAAAATCGACTCGTTACTGTATAGCAGCTATATGATATGGTAATCTGATCGATTTGAAATTGGAAGAGTGTGAAATTTCAATCGCATAGCTTAAAAACCATGGAAAATATGGGTAAAATAGATTTTTAATCAAATGAAAGCTACATGAAATTGAAATTGTGTGGTCCGATAGACAATAAGGAATCTTAAGTAATTGTGAAATTTCAAAGCAATAGCTTGGAAACATGAGAAATATGAGATAATAAGTCTGTCCCTTATAGCTGCCATATGATATAGTAGTTTGATCACTATAAAATTTGGCGTATATTGAAAAAACTAAAGAAAATATGAAATTTCCTACGAATGGCTTGAAAAACAGATAATATGTAGACCAAACCTTTAGTCTTTTAGTTGTATGGCAGCTATAAAATATGGTGATATGATCGTTTTGAAATTTGGTGGAACGATAGATATAAAATAAGCTTAGGTCATTTCAATGCAATAGCTTGAAATATTTGGGAAATATGGGTAAAGTTAGACTTTCGCTTGTTCAATACTTTGGTGAAACGATATGTGTCAAAAAAAACTTAAGATTGTCTAGTATCCAAAAGCTTGAAGAGAATGGGAAATATAGGCAAATTCGAGCTATAGCTATATGATACAATGATCCGATCCCGGAAGGCCCAGAACTAAGTTTTATTGTTATACCAGTTATTAGCAATTATTTGCACTACTTTCTGGCACCCTACGACGTATTACAGAGTATCTGCTAGTTGTCACAACTTGCTTAGCTGTTTTGTTTTTGTTTTAGCTTGTTTTAGCTTGATTGTTATTTGTTTTGTTCCGAGGAAAAGAGCTGATAAATGCAATGTCTGGCGGCGAAAAGCTCCCCAAAGCTAGGCGAGACGCCAGCTCGTAAGTAGAGCAGCGAACCCGGTCCGTACCCCCCGAGCGGCTTCGGGACCAACTGGTGTTACTAGGTGCTAGGCGCCACGCCCTCCTCCCGGGCTTTAGCCATAATATAATTGAACAAATCAAGCTGAAACTTGAGATACAGCTGCAGCTGTGCATTAAGCGACTGAATCAGGCATTATAATACTTCAAAGGAAATCTCCAACGACGACGCAACGACGACGACGACGACGTTGAAATTCACTTAAAATTATTAAAAAAAAAAAGAAAAGAAAATAAGAGAAGAGACAACACACACACACACACTCGGGGAAAAAGAACAATCTCAAAATGAATTTTGACAGCAAATGCCACGCCCATTTGACATGTGACCCCCCAGCGCCCATAACTAAAGTTGCAAATGGTTTCAGACAACGCGAAGATTATTAGGCAGTCTACTCAGCGCCCCCTCAGGAGCCTCAAGTGCCCCCATTTACCTTTCCTCACCGCAAACCCACAGGGAAGGAGCCTGAACTTGGGACTGGATTTGGGATTGGGTTCTGGTCTTGGCACTGAGATTGCCTGTCACCAGGGCCACACACAATTTGCACAACCTTTTGGCCTTTATCTACCCGACTTATATATATATATATTGTATATATATCATATGTCATTTGTCATTCAACTGTCCCAACACATTTGACAGGGGGGAAGTAGGAAAAGCACAATTAGGCTCAGGGAAAAACCGTTTCAGTCTCAGTTGGGTTAGTTTAGGTCATGTTGGATTTTGACTTACATTTTTGGGATTAATCAAACGCGTTTAGTTAAGATTAATTTCTAGAAATTTCGGCTTGAACTTAACCTATATTTGGTTAGAAAGTATCTGGAACTATAGAAGCTAAGATTGAAGGGAGGACTAACTATCAGTTTTGCAAAGAAATGAAAGATGGAGACCGATTTGGAACTCAATAGCTCCAGAAATCTCATTTAATTAGGCTTTATATTACATAATTGTTCTATCCGATCATTCTAAAAGTTTTAGCAAAACTTTACGGATTAGTATAGAGAAAAAATGTAGATCCCAGTTTCTGTAGAGACCCTAAATCAGACCCGACTTTTAAAGCTGATGCAAAATCTATATGCTTTGCGGTAGATGCCAAACATTCTGACTAAAACGTGTATACCCAGCTTTCCCAATCGCCCCAGGATCAGGGTATAGATGAAAAAATGAGCTATCTCAGTTCGCTCATATTTTAACTGCCCGCCAGTCAATTGATCAATCAATCAATCCATCTACCTATCAATCATTTGCTGTGCATATTTTGCATACAAATTGATTGTCATTAAGCAAAGCACAGGATGACCATGGAGGTGTATTAAGCAAATGGCAATTTGTGTGGAGAAAGTGAAGAGGAAGAGCTGAGAGAAAGATGGAGAACTGAGAGAAAGAGGGAGAACTAAGAGAAAGAGGGAGAACTGAGAGAAGAGATGAGAAGAGATAGCGAAAGTGTGCAGGAAAAGTGAACATGCTGGATGTCGCATCAATTTCGTTTAGCTGCGTATGCCCGGGGGAACAGTCTCCCAACCTGGGCACACCCTGTACAGCCGGTACACCCTGTGCACGCGGCAATGTCAGGCTGAGATGCGTTGAGTGGCGGAGCTTGCAAATGTCACAAGTGATTCAGGGCGTGCGGAAATGGGCAAATGGAGGCAGGGAGCTTGGAGCAGGGTGCACTGGGGCTCCATGGGCCTCGGGGGCTTTTGGGGACCAAGGAGCAAGCGGAAGGTAGCCGATTAGTTGTGTGGCAGTTGTTGGCAGCTCATGGCCAGCCCCACGGGAGAAACGCACACGCCAAAAAAATGGAGACACAAATAAGCCCCGCTCCAAAAAAAAAACCAGGAAAAAACAAAGAAAATGGCACTTTACGCAATTGGAATACTTTGGTTTAGTTCGGGAACTGCAGGGGGCTGGTGCTGGAGGCCTGGAGAGGGCCTGGTAATCGTATGGCATTGCTGTTGACTGACCAAAACTCGCTATCTGACAACGACAACGACAACTGACAACTGTCAGCCTCCAGCCGTCCAGCAGCTTAAAGCTGTTACCTTAAGAGCTTAAAGCCGCGCCGCTCTATGCGCTTCTCAGGCTGCCCGAAACTTATGAACAAAATTTATCACCCGACGAAAAAAAGAAGTAAATAAATAAGAATAAATGACAATAACGGCAGCTGCTTTCAAGTGGATTAGAAGAGTGTTTTTCCCGTCCCGAAATGAGTCTGGACCAGGCCGTAGTGCGCGTGGCGGGGGCTAAAGCATTAGCGAAATCTCCTTAAACAGGTAAAAATTTGGCGGGCTCTTAACTAATTAGGCATAGCCGATGCTTTTCATTTATTTATGCGGCCATTTAACAAATTTAATAAGTCGAATTAATTGAAAAGCGCGCAGCTGTGTTTATACACGTTTTAGGCCCAGCCACGCCCCCACGCCGCCTCGCGGGAATTCCCACTGAGATTTGCAGCTAATAAATTGCGCCAGAGATTCATGACAGAAACGTGTCTCAAATTTGGCCAACTGTAAAGCCTTGATAGACGCGTTTTTGCTGAAAGCTTTATAAGACGTCGCATATGTCGTGGGAACTGGCACACCCTGTGAAATAATTGTACCAAAGCTAGCATATATAATGCAACTGTTAGCTACAGTGTAAAGCAGCAGCGGTACCAAATTTCAACTAGATAGCTCTACGCTAAGCTGAGTTACTAAAGGTCTAATTAATTTAATGGGGATGGCTCTACGAATTATTTATTTATAGAGTATGTATCAGTTGTACTAATTGATATATCTGTTAGTTGTACCAAAATCAAAACCAGTTCCAAATTCCAGCTAGTTAGCTCTAAACAGGACTGAGTTCCTTGAGGTCAAATTATTTTAGATAGTTCTACGAATACTTTATTTATCACTTCTTATTTGCAATAGTTTATTTAGCTAAGTCTTTGCTCTACCTTAAATTTTCTTTTCAACAGCTTTGCTGTAAGTCCTGTTGCGTTCCTATGGGGCTACTAACCTCGGGAGTTAGATAACCCCAGTTCCTCAACGGTAACTCAAAGAAACGCAAATACAATTTTGCCATTAGTTTGATATCAGTTTTGCTATATTTATGTATCGCAGTGTATCGTTTGGCATTTGCACATTCATCGAATTGTTATTTCAAAGCCACCATTATGCACCAGTTGGAGACCCCACACCCAGCAGTACCCGCCTCCCTAGCCTAACCCCTTGTTCAATCTAATAAAACCCTCAATATTCCCCATTGCATTTGTTTGTCGGTTTATTATTGTTGTACTCCGGTTACCTTTGAATATCAAGAAGCAAAAGGTAATATAACTCAACTCGTTGCGGCCTCATATGATACCCTGTAATTTGAGCAGTATCGGTTTAGTTAGCAAAATCCATTGTTTATGGGGAAAAGTGTGGAATATAATTGGACGATTTTGTAGAAATTTACGCTAAGACTAAAGAGCTTAACAAATCTTCAAGATGTTAGTTTTAAAAGGCAGAGAAATTTGAATAAGGCGCAAATTTTCAATCTTTTATGACATCTGTAGACTATATATATTCAGCCGATTTTTCGGAAATTTTAGGTATAGCCAGTATCCAATTCGATAACTCAAATGGCTGATTTAGATGAAGTTTGTTTTTACAAACAAGTGATTTTTCAAGACGTTATACAATTTCAGATCGACTGTGATGGGAATTACTCTATGTATTCAACCGACTTCTTTTTAGATTGACTTAGCGTTAAAAAGTGTTCCAAACAACACAGAGTTGATTTCTGTGAGATATGTTTGAGGTGTAAAAAAGTTCTTTCTAACAAAAAATAAATTTCTCTCAGATTGTTCCTATGATAACTAGAAGATATAGCAAGGGAATTTGTTTGATTTCGATAGATGTAGTTGCTATTGATGTTTACTATAGGCATACCAAATTTCATAGAGATAGCTGCAGTGGAAGCTGAGTTCAGGTAGGTAAGTGGAGCGTTACAAGGTGCAAACTATGTCGAAGATGTAAGTGCAGGGTATGAAAAAGAAGAGCAGCGCTTATTGCAAGGGTTGGGTAGGGTGAGAGAAGGGTGATAAAAGTGGGGGTAGTGCTGGGGCTGGCAAGGGGTTACGGGAGGGAAATAAAAATGCAGAAATCGCTGATAGAGCACAAATAAATGGCATGACATGGCGGATAGTAACATATACCTGACAATAAGTATTAACCCCAAGTACGATTGGGTGGGTTGCTGTTGGGGCTGTTCTGGGAAGGAATTGGGTTGGGATGGGGCTGGAATGGGGATGGAATGGGGATGGAATGGGGTTGGGATGGGGGGATATCTATCGGGGTGTTCGTTTCCGCTTCCCTTGTTCCGATGATGGCAAAAAGCAATTGCAAAGCTGCGTTGCATTTTGCGTGCGATTCGATTTTCAAATGGATTTTTAGCTTTAGCTTCCTTCTCGACATGGTTGTTGTTGTTGTTGTAGCTCGTTATTGGTTTATCTGTTATTCGTGTTATCGTCGTTGTTGTTGTTGTTGCCCATTGTCGTTTGCTGCAGCATTTGTTATCGACTACGCTTTTCCCGCCATCCCCGGAACCCCCTATGCCCGCCTCCAGGCAGTTACATTTCATTTTCATTCGGAATGTTTCTCATTTATTTATTTAGAACAATGCATTATAGCCGGAGCTCATCCGGGAGCTCCGAGTGCTCCGAGCTCACTACGGTTTGCTCTTTATTTGTTTAGAAATTTATCGATAATTTGTCAACATGAATTATATATCGGGCGAGTTACGTGGCCAATGGACACAGCAGGCAGGACAGGGCAAGGGCAAGGGCAATGGGAGGACAGGAGTCGCGTTTTAGTTATTGTTTATGCTCAGCTGAGTGGAAATTTGTGTAACGCTCTCTGCCCCCCATACCCCTCCCCCCCCCTCCGGTATGTGTGTTGTGTCCTTCCTCTGCATAGTTTATCGATAACCAACATTTGTACAGCTGCCGTTCGACAGCTGCAAATGGCTGCATTTGTCAGGATTTGATTAGTTTAATAGTATTTGCAAGTCGTCGTATGCCAATGATTATCGATAATTTGCTATCGATAAATTGTGCTTTGCAAACATGCAACATGCGCTGAGAGCTGCAAATTGCGTCCTTTGTCAGCTTTGTATTAGTTTCAAGTTAGTCATATGTTAGTCTTAAGCTAATAACGATCGATAACATGTTACCGATTAATTTTAATTTAATATTTATGCAGTACTGTCGTATTTTGCTTGCTTGTTCTGATTTTTAATAAGATTTGCTAATGATTGCGAATTATATCGATATCAATATATATAGCTTTCAATAACTACTAAAGCTATCGATATTTAAACGCTAACTTCTCTAATCGTTTTTTATATGCTAGCCATATTACGTGCAACAGTTGTTACTATTTTAGGTTTTTATGATTGCAATAGTTAACAATGAGCAATCGATAGGTGCGCATCACGTTTTGTCTATACTTAAAGTTATATCGATAGCAAATCTATATATGAAATATATCGATAAAAACAGTTTTTATTGTTAAAGCTTCACCTAATATCTAGTTATCGATACACAATCGATAAGCAATGTTCTTGCTCCTAATTGCTCACATCAAATATATCGATAACAATAGTTTTTACTGTTTCAACTTTAGACGTTGTCCATATTAATCGATAAGTATTCTAATCACTTTGTATATACTTGCCACGAACCATTCATCCTGTTTGCTCACTTCAAAAATATCGATTACAACCGTCTCACTGTATTTATCGATACAATATCGTTAAATGCTCTCTACGTTCTGTATCTGCTTACCCTCTTCAAATATAAATCTTGCTGACTTTTTAATGTTCTGCGCAAATTATCGATACATATGCTTATCGATTTGCTGGCATCATTTATCAACGCATCGGCAAATTGACCAAACCAAAGGCACACTTGACTTTCGTGCTCAATGATGGCCTTATCTGATACCTCGTCGCCCCCTGGAGTTCTGCCTCACACAGCTCACAACTTGACAAATCGTCCTGCAGATATATACATATATATCCACGTGCCACGCCCCTGCCGCCCCCAGCCCCCAAACTGTACTTTATATGCCGCCAATTGAGACACACAAAGCAGGCAAATAATGCGCAGAGCGTTAAATCGAAAATAAACTTTACAACAGCAAATGACATTGGGAAAATATTCGCCCAGAACAAAGCCGAAACCCCTCGAGCCCCCCGGAAAAACCCAGATCCCCCGGTTCAGGAATAATTTTTCAAATGACTTTCGAGTGCAAAAAAAGAAGTGTAAACCAAAGCGGAACTGATAATAAAAAATAAGCATAAAAAAGTTAAATGCAAAAACAACTACACCCTGTTGGGGGACGGGGTCGGGGTCGGGGAAATGGGGAAAATGCGCAGTGAAAAACTTTACTCTGCCCAAATGCGAATTCCCCAAACATTTTTCCGAATGGAAACCGTGTGTGTCGGCGGGGCTAGGGGTCGTTAGGGGCTTCGATGTTTGCCGGGGGTGTATATAAATCTAAATGAGCTTAGTGTGTGTTCAGCCAAACAAAACACACAAAAAGACGCCGTACAAATGGGCCTACCCAATGTGTATGGACTGCAAGATACCCTGTAAAAGGTGGTAAAGCTTTTCTGACACATAATTGGACTGCCAGACCTCCAGCTAAGGAACCAAGCCAGACCAATCCGTTTACTAAGGCTGCACAGCATGCTTTGAGCATACAGTTTGGGCTCGGAAAATGGGTACCTTATGGGTTTTGACATTGACCTGCAGCATAATAGCTCCTACATTATCTGTGTATCGAAATAGCTATACATTTCCTATGTCAAGACCCGCAAGATGGCACTCGATATCCTCTACTTCTACAACTAGCTATGGGAGAGTAGCTTCTATATTATCTTTGTGCCCAAATAGGTCAAATTTCCTACGTTAAGAGCCGGAAGATGGCAATGCACAGCTTTCTGACTGGTAATAGGGTTATTTACCCTGATCGTAAGACATTATAAACTGCAAATATTTGGAAGCTACGCAAACGGTTATCAAAAGAGCCAAACAAATGAAATGTGTCAAAAAAGGGTTGAATCAAAAACACTTGTAAAAGGTTTGTAAATGTTGCAAATATTGAACATTTTTCAATTTTAGATACTTTCGAGTGTCTCTTCCCAGTTGTAATTTGACTGGCATTGCACCAGAAACAAGCTTATCGAAGACACAAACCCTCCAACAGGTCTATGTTTCTGCCTTTGCTAAGCAAGCTGTTTGTCTAAGTAGAGGGCACTTTACAGGGTATCAAAAGAGATTTATTGTTTGATTGTGCTGCGCGCGAATGGTCGTTTCGCTGCCGTGCCACGCCCCCTATGCCCGCTATGTCCCTTTCCACCCACAAGTTGAGCGCGAAATTCGCGTCGATTTTATGAATTTTATTTCGGTTTTGAAAACCATAAAACATTCAAAATACCCCAACGAAATCCCCAAGTGTAACAAATTTTCCCAATGTGTGTGTGCGTGTGGTGTGATTTTCAGTGAGAATTGAATTTTTTATGATTATAAAGCCCAGCAACGATTTATACCCACACGACAATCCCACCGGATAAGCCCTGTAAACCGTAAACCCCCCAAAAAAAAACCTCAGGCCAAACCCTGCAATACTTCTCCTGATGAGGTCCTGTCAGTGTTGTTGTTGTTGTTGTTGTTGTTAATGATCTACCCATTGAGCTGCTTTATACAACTCGTTAACTCTTCTTCTTCTTCTTCTTCCGCTCTTTATTTGCAGATTAACATGCTGTTCAGGCCGATTGGGTAAGTTGACCGACCGCATTTCACACTGGCGCCCCACATCGGGCGCATTTGGAACTCCATTGTTGCTCTTAATATAACTGCTTATTGTTAGCACCCTGCGCCGCCCCCTCAGCCCCTGCCCGCCCCGCCCACTGCGGCCATAAGCCAAAGAACTCATTAATCGAGCATTTAGCATTATGCCCAACACGCAACCCACTCTCAGAAGCCCCCTCCCGACCATTGTATAGCCCTTAATGCTGACCAACCCGTACCCCTACCTATGCCCATACGGAACCCAACAAATGCGTAAAATCTTTATAAATTGCCATTTATGTGGCGTGCGTTTTATAGATTTCGTGTAGATTTTCTAGTTAAGTGTCGTAATACCCATAACAGCCTCTCACAAAGGTCTTCAAGTGTCATAGAAATGGTTTACTCAAGTGGTCCCAAGTGGTACGGCTTTGTAACCCGGCACCTAATTGAGCTATTGACTTGAAATTCGGTATGTAGTCAGACATAGGCACAATACAACGAATTAGTATAGAACGAACTCAGTTCTCAAGCAGACAGCTCGAACTTGACTCCGAAAGTGACATTGAAAGAATTTCCTATGCATAACTCGTCGGTCAATTGGACTATTGAGCTGAAATTTGGTATACAAACTATTTGTAATGAAAAACATGTGCATGCCACAGCTTGCCACACTGTTTACAAGTGGTTCGGCCGCATAGCTCAGGATCGTATTTAACTCTAGGCTTGAAATTTCAGATGCGATTGCGAGTAAGGCAAGACATTGCACTTGGTTTTGTTTGGACTTTGATTTGGAATTTTACTGCACTTCATGCAATGCAGTAACTAGGGGGAAAATGATCACAACAGTTTCAGTTTGCCTAATTCCTGATAAACCAAGCCAAAGTCTATTCGTTGGAGTTAATAAACATTTCTGCGCGAAGTGCACTTAGGGAAAACCTAAGCATTATAACAGCTCTGACAAGTAATATAATTAGAACTTGATGAAAACTTCGCTGTAGATGCATGCTATATCTGTAGCATATTTTTTTCAATTTTCAATCTTCTATAACTTGGATTATAGTAGCACAATCCGAATCAATTCTGGATTATATTATTTTTACAACTATAAAGAGTAGCTGTACAAAACTTTAACAATCCAGCTGCTTGGGTTACCGAGTTTACATAGTTAGATTCGGACCTAAGCGGAATGGCATATTGTTTTTCAAGGGCTTTAATAGAGCTAATCAAACTAATCAAGTGTACCAAATTTCAACAACATAGCTGCTTGGGTTCTCGAGTTCGCATAGTTAGTTTGACACTTGGGAGTGTTGGCAAATTATTTTCCATAGGCTTACGCAGAGCTAAGCAAACTAAGCAAGTGCACCAAATTTCAGTGTGTTAGCTTAAAGGGCAGCTGAGTTCCATGGGTTCGAGCTATGACAACTATATATGGATAGTGCCTGAAACGTGATGCTGTGTGTTTGTTGTAGTTGAACTGCTTGAACTGCTTGTTACTGGCATTACTAATGAGCTGTGTCTGGCACTTGCAACAGCCCCCCCTACCACGCCCCGAACCCATCAAGGACCTCTCCCGAACAACAGCTTCTGCAGCTGCAGTTTTACTTGACGCGGCTCTCTTGATGCCACTTTGCATGCAAATTGCGCTCGATTTGCATACTTTTTGCATGCACTGTATGTTGTTATAGATACATATATATATATCAGCCCATATATACATATATATATATATATATAGCCATATCTATCTGTTTGAGTGCATTTGTCTGCGCCTGCCGCACATTATGTGCAGTCAGGAGCTGCTCTTTATGAAGAGGCTCATCCAGGATGGTAACCCCAAGCCCAACCTCAACCCCAACCTCAACCTCAACTTCGAACCCTAACCTCAATCTCTTAAACTGCATATATGCTTTATGTCCTTACATGCCACGCCCGGCCTCCTGACTATCAAATCAAGTAAAATGCAATCCAGAACTGAGAAAATAAACAAATAGTCAAACAAGAGTTCTTAGATTAATATTAATATATGATATATGTGATATATATACCCTGTAAAATAGTGCGCTATGATGGGGTGTGAAGAATACTATATATAGTTACGTTGTATTTTGAAAAGAGCTTTGAAAAAGTTGTATAGTTTGACAACGACAAAGCTTTTGGGGGCTTTATTTACGAAAGTTCTTATTTAAGTTTTAATATTATTGATCTCTGAAATCTTCAGGGAAAAATGGTTTTATTCAGTTTACGATCTTAAGAGAAAAATCTTAGAATTTTTGAAATTGAGTTGGCTCTTTTGGTTATGTTGTTGGAAAAGGCGAGTCGAATAGTCGAGTAAAAAGTAATCATTTTTTTTCCAATTTTTCAAATGGGATAAAATGGGTATAATAGTTTTATTTTTCTCTTAAATTGAAGGCTTTATTTACCATAGTTAGAATTAACCGATTTAGGTCAACTATGCACCGTTTTGTGCTTCTTTGAAGGTATTTTTCTCTCTGACCTTCTCATAGGAATCCTTGTGCCCATTGGCAAAAAACTGGAACAATCGGTTTTCACAAACTTCTCTTGTGACCCAAATCATACGCCATGGACAGGAACAGCTGGTGATCACTTAGTGTCAGGTGGAACCATAAGAACCTCCCAACTCAGCTCTAAGAACCTCTGGGGAGTCCCTAACGATCTCTGACCTTCTTCTGATGAAACACTGTGCTCCTGCTATTAACCCAAGCTGGGTGCTACTGGAACATTGATTCCCTCAAGCAATATATTTATAGGGTATCTGCTAGTCAAACCCTTAGTGGCCTGCCACTGCTGTCATCATATCCAGCTTTAAGCAAATATCTCCCGATGCCAGCTTAAATACAATACAAAACTCATGTTTGTTCATTTACTATTTGCCAACGATAGGGACGGATATATGCAGGGAGGGACAGAGACGGGGAGAGCACTCAAAGAGCTCAGCTCAAACAATTTTGACCATTTACATTTGGCAAATAGACAAAAGTCCGGGAACAAAGCACAAGAAATCCTTTGGAAGCCCGCAGCGAAATTCGCATAAAACCCAAAATTGTGCATAATTTTATTTATTTAACAATTGCAAATATCCAAATTGTTTAAACAAAGAGTCAGTCGGAATTTGCATAAATTGGATTTTGTCTCTCGAAATTTGCATAATTTAGTACCGAAATCAGCTTACAACTGCCCGGAACCTGTTCCATCTCCAGCTCCAGTGCCAGCTCCAGTGCCAGTTCCAGTTCATTAGGTGAGCTGTTTTCTCAGACGATTGAGAACTCAACTTTGACTTGACTTGACTTGATTCGACTTGACTCGACATATCTCGACTTGACCAACAACCGCGCATTGAAACTGACACCTGAACACACCTGCAGCGCCTGCCCACGGCCGGATCCGGGCCCGGCCCCGCCCACACGACGACGACGCCCTACGGCCAAGTGGCAACTACTCAGCTGGAGCTCTGGCAACTGATTTGAGGCACGTGCAGCTGACAGACAGGCGGGCAGACAGGTGGACAGCTTGGCAGGTGCGTGAGTGCCTGCTACGAGCTGCGTGTAGAACATAAGTCGAGGTCCTTCTAAGCCCCTGCCACGCCCACAAATGCGAATATGAATAGTTCTCCATGTCAAAGATACAGATACACGCTTGTTGGGCTGCTCCGATGAATAGAGGGCGACTGGTGACTGGCGACTGGCGGAATGGCTAAATGGATGAATGGATGTTAGCTGCAGATGCCACGTCAAATGCCACAACAAGCATAACACAGTTATTGAGCTACGCGACCGAGAGCTACCCTGTATCAAAGCAGATTAGAAAGTTTCCCGTATTGATGCTACTTTATCTACCTTGTTTCCCTGTAGCATACATCTGAAAGCCATGGGGAATCGGTGGACTATCCACTGGTCCACTGTTGCGCCAAATAAGAGGTATGAGTTTGAGTCCCACTCGTTTCGATAAGCACGACCCTTAACAAAGCAAAGGGTCTCAAACTGACCCAAAACCAGTAAGAGCGAGTAAATCTGCTCATTGATTGAGCAAAGAACAAGCCAAGCAAAAGCGCTGTCTAAAATCACCCTATTTTGTTTTGACTACCTCAATTAGAAGGGCTCTGGTCAAAAATCAAGCCAATTTGAGGTAATTGGAATTATCATCCTAAAATTTGGATGCTCCATGCTCCCAAAGTACTCAACCATTGTGACAACTTTAAAATTTTTGAGAACTTTGCTTACTATCTTTGCTTTTGCAATTCAGGGCAGGGTAGCAATGACGGCACAAGCAGCATGCAACATGCCGGGTTCAAGGGTCATTTGGCCATTTCGCCCCTCGGCCATTTGATCATTTGGCCATTCGGACAAAGCGAGAGATTCGTCCATCCTAATTGCTCCGGCAGCTGCTTGTCAACGTCAATCTGCGGCCAACAATTTGACCAAGTTCTGAGTTGCACGCACTTGACGCATTGAATTTATGCCTTGTGCCCGCCCCTAGGTCCCCCTCTAGGCTCCCTCCCTTCTGTTGCCCCATGCCCCATGTCCCATGCTGCCACTTGCCACTAGCCGCAGATATGGCAAGGCAAATTTACGAGCTCAACGCGCGCCTCATTGTTGTAGTTCGCACGCTGCAATTGCCACTCGGATATGCTGCATGCCCCCTACTGTTGCACCACCCCCGCTTCCCCCCGCCCCCCTTCCTGCCCTCAGCGTACGTCTGGGAAAACTGCGTAGCTTTTGTTAACTGAAATTCAGCCATGTTAGGCCCATAATTATGATTGATATGCAACGATTTTTGGTAAATTCACACGCCACAAGGCCCACAAGGGGGCACAAAGGAGCACAAGGGGGCACAAGGAGGCATGCGGAGCACTATAGGGCAGCTGAAAAACTATTGGCAAAACTTTTTGATTTCATTAGGCAGTGATTGATTTTGCCCCAAGACACTTGGGCATGTGCATTCCTATCCTGCAGGGTATCTACTAGTCGCGTCAGTCAAAGCAGTCGGTTTTTTATACTCTTTTATATGTATGCAAATGAGTCCCTCAGTTTCTGAGCTATCCTTATGAAACTTCCTTCCGATCTGATCAGACCACATATAGCTGCCACATAACCAAAAATTGGTTTTGCCCATATTTTCCAAGTTTTCGAACGTATTGGACTGAAAGCTTACAAACTTTCAAGATTTGTCATTTTAAACCGCTCTACCAAAGTTCAGAGGGATCGAAATACTATATCATATAGCTACCCTATAACCATTGCACATATTTCTTATGTTTTCAAAGGTATTCGACCCAGAACACGTTATTATTTATCGCTATCTTCGAAAAGAGTATGAAATATTCGGCGCGCCGAAGATAAAACTTCCTTCCTTGTTTTTGCCCATTTTTTTGTTCGTTTTTTTTCTTTTTTGGGCATTTCCTGTCAGTCGCTGGGCATCAAATGTTCAGTTATAAACGAGTTCTCTACCCTGACATTATAGTCTATGACAGTCCGAAACAGGCAACGCCTATAGCCACGCCCCAGCCCTGCACCCTGCGTCCCCCTTGCCAAGATCAGAGGCCACAGGGTAGACCAAACTCATATATTTTCGGGCTGTCAAGCCTGCTGCACACTGTCAAAGGAGTTGCCCAAAATAACAACAACAACAGCACTCATTGCACTCATTGTGGGTTCGGGGTGGGAGGGACATAGGGGGTACATAGGGGGTATATAGGGGGTACGCGACTTTAGCTTTTGTGTATGCTTCGGGCAACGATGTTTGGCAAATGAACTTTTCCAACTGCCTCTCAAAACTGTTTTCTAACTAGCCTTCTGACTTCTCTTTAACTATGCCACTCGGCTGCATATACCCGCCAGTGGGGGCGGGAGGCTCCCAGGGTGTGTGTGTGTGTGTGGGGGGGGGGGGGAGTTACTAGTTTCGGTAGTTTCAGTTTTCCTCTTTGGTATTTTTGATAGCTGCTTAAAGCAAACAGAAGTTTTTGTAGTGCCTGCCACATTTGTTATACTCCTGCTGGGCAGCCCGTTTATTTCTTTTTCGCATACCCTGTAAATGAGCAGACTGACTATGGGCTCTGCACAACTACGATGTAATAAGTGAGAACTATACTCGCTATACTCTTTTCAGTTGCAACACCCTGTAATTTACTCAAAACACCCATTTACAGCGTATGTTGTAGTCGTTCAGTTTGACATTTGCCACGTTTTTTACTTGTTGGCGCTTTGTTTTGCTTCCATTTCTGTCAACCGTTTCGCGTTTTGAATGTTTCCTTGCAACCGCCGGCCGCCAGTCGGTGGCAACATCATTTGTTACCCATTTTACGGGCAGAGGCCGAAGAAAGGCTCATTTTCCAGGCAATGCCACAGACCGCCTACTCCGCCTGCCACGCCCACCAGGACCACATGGGCACATAAATTTCAGGCGTATTGCCAAGTTCTTAAATTTTGAAGGCAAATGCTCTACGTAGAGCCGAGTTACTTGAGATGATATGGGGGTGTTGGCTTCGGGTGGGTCTTCGCATATGTCTGAAATAAAAGTTTATAAGATTTGGGTTATCAAATTAATAAAGGTTCAACGGGTTGTAAATGAGTTTTGTAGTCCTTTGATGATATGATATGTTTTCTACTTTTGGGTTCGATTTAGGACAGAGAATATTGGGCATAAAACTAAGAATTATGGCATTTTTAGTCCAACCCATTTCCCAGACTATAATAAAACCACTCAAATACCAATTTTCTCAACCAACCGCTGCATGGATTTTGGAAAACATCTATTTGTAGAATTATGTTCTTTCTTCGTTGATTTTTGTAGATTTTAATCAATCTCAAGTTGTGCCCCCTCTTGACGTTATCATGGCGTCCCACCTATGTTCCAACCGTTGTCCAACCTGCTCCAGACATGCTTCTCATTAAGTTCCCGCCTACCGTAACTTCACAGGGTGTTCCAACTTGGAACTAATTGTCTGGTCTATTGACCTTTTTCGGGGGGGGCCTGGGAAAAAGTAGAAATATATTTCAAACTAAAATTGCCAGAGCAACCCTCGTTAAGGACTGTCAGAGAGCCAGAGCCAGGAGAGGAAGGAGGGGGCACAGTGGGCGGAACAGCATCTAATTGCTTAAGTTGTTATTATCCTTGTTGTCCTAACAACAATTTTTAATCGAAAAAATTTTGTGCATACAAGAAAAAAATTAAAAAATCAAATGTGAACTCTGACCTAACTCCCCCTACCCATACATCGCCCCCCCCCCCCCCCCGCAGACGCGACACGACGCCAGAAGAGACCCAAAACAAACCGAAGCAATCAAACTTTGTCGAGGACAACAACAACAACAAAATGAATTAAAATATAAACTACAACAACAAGAAGAAGAGCTCCCGAAGAAGAAGAAGAAGAAGAAGAGGCAGGAGAAGTTAGGACAAAGGTGAAGAAGCCAAGAGTCTTGTTTTTGCCTCGACGCTGAGGCTGCGGTCGGTCTGTCTGCCCCTCAGTCTGCCCCTCTTTCCGCCCGTCCGCCCGTCTGGCAGTGTCAAAGCCATGGGCGAGACGTTTACCGTTACCGTTTACCGTTTATCATTTACCGTTAGCAATTGCCGTTAGCATCGTCCCTGCTCGGGCGCCACAAGTTTGCGGCAAACGCTGCGTTTGAGCAACAAAATGCGCAAACTTTGGTCAACGCCCCCTCTGACTAACAGGGGGCGGGGCGGGGGACCTGGGTTTTGAGCTCATCTGGTCCTGCTCCTGGTCCTGCTCCTGGTCAATGCACTCACTCACCATCTGCGGCCCTGGCAACGTTGCCAGCGTTGCCACTCGTTAAGTTATTTAAGCTATTAAACGTTATTATTTTGATGAAATGTTTTCCCCCCGTCCAGCGTTGCCACCTTGCGCACAGTCTCCTCTCCTCCTCCTCCGCCTGCTCCTCTTTCTTAGCCAGGACAAAATGGCGCCGCGTATGTAACGCCACATGGCCAATGGCTCACATGCTCCGACGGCTCGACAGCTCGACGGCTCGACGGGGCCAGTGAACGGCACTTTATAGTTCTTAAGTCGCCGCAGACGCAACATCAAATTCCAACAATTGTGCCCATGACTCGCTTACTCCTTTCGTCTCTTCCCCCGGTCGCCTCGCCCTTTGCTTTGCTCTGCGCCCGCTCAAATCTCGTGACAATAATTTTTATGGCATAAAATTTTAGTGTTCTACTTTTTATAGTTGCCTTTTTTGTCTGTTTTCCATGGAACCCTTCCCCCTCCCTGTCTGCCTGTCTTTACCATGTAAGACAAAAGTAAATTGCCATTTTTCTAAGCACTTCTTTTTTACAACTGCTCGGGGTAGGCTTCTGGGCTCCGAACACAGCGACAAAGACCGAGACTCACCGTGTCCACAGTGGCGCCACAGGAAACCCTTTTTTATGGGTTTGCCACTGCATATAAAAGGTCTTGAGTTGAGCTTTAACTGATTTCCCATTGATTAAAGAGCTCATCGACTCGACACCGTGACTTCTTGTCAATTTCTGCCAATCTTTTTATGCCCTAATCCCCATTATAACTCGATCTGGAGATGTCTACGGTTTTTACCTAAACGAAACATTGATGTTACTCTATTTTTACCAGCTTCAGAAGGAGTTATCTATAGTTATCTATAGTCTGATCTATCTGTCGATCTGTCTGTCTATCTACCTGGTCATCCATCTCTCCGGCAGACGCAGTTAATAGTGTATAGAGAAGCAGGGTATCTTCTGTGTTCTACAGCTCTCCATCTGCAGATAACTCGCGATCCCCTCCTGGAGTCTTGCCAACTTCTGCCCACGCCTCTGCGCCTCTACTTCACACACATTACACGCTACACTATTTTTCCATTCCACAATTCTTCCAGTATTGCTCTATGAGCACCACACATATTTCTCATCCGCAAATCCGCAACTAAAAGCGGCGACCACAGACAGTGCCACGCCCCACGCCGCGCGTCCATTTGTCGCGTCTCGACGGCGGCGGCGGCGGCGACTGGCTTTGATGTCTCTCTTTGGGTTTTATCCTGAAAGAAAGGCAGTTGCAGGAGCTGAAGGAAAGCAGAGATCCAGCGACAGCTCCAGCTCCAGTTTCCAGTTCCATTGCGACGGCTGGAAACTCTAGATGTTAAAGCTAATAACTCTGCAATTTGAGGGCACAACAACAACAACAAGGGAGCTTTTACAGTGTCAATTTGGAAATAATAATGTTAAACTTTTTATAGTTCAAATGTTAAAGCGCTGTTAAAACTAAAAGGTGTTTTTCAACACTATGTAAGCACTTAACAGTTGAGTTGTCAGCTTTAGTCTGCATGCTGTTGAGTTTAACAGACTGGCTGTGAGTTATGCTGTTATCTAACAGACAAGAGCTGAAAGCAAGCTCTGTTAAGTGCACAGCTGGTCTGTTATCTCTATTTTTGTAATTCAACATAGACTCAGCTCTGCTAAAAACAAGTCTCCAAGCTCTACTGTTATTTAACATACACTCTGCTAAAAGCAAGTCGTGAGCTCTACTCGTTTTTAACATACACTCATGACAGCTTAAAGCAAACTATGATAAGAGTACAGTCTTTCTGTTACTTCTCTGATAAAAGCAAAGCTGTTTAACATTTAGTTAAGTCAGCTGAAAAGAGCTCTGTTAAGTGTAAAGCCTGTCTGCTGCTTGCTATTTAACATATACTAAACTCTATCACACTTTCCAACACTATGTAAGCACTTAACATTTGAGCAATCAGCTTATTTCTGTGCGCTGTTAAGTAGCCTGTTTGTTAACTTTTCAACAGAAGCTCAGGCAACTCTGTTAAATGTACTGTGGGCTCTACTGAACTTCGTTTGACACTATTCCTGACATTACCACTGTTATCTCTGTTACCTCTGCTACCTCTGTTACCTCTTATAGCTCTGTTACCTCTGTTAGCTTTGATAATTCTGTTACCTCAGTTACCACTGTTAGCTCTTTTACCACTGTTACCTCTGTAAGCTCTGCTACCTATGTTACCTCTGTTACCTATGTTACCTCCGTTGCCTCTGTAAGCTCTGCTACCTATGTTACCTATGTTACCTCCGTTGCTTCTGTTATTTATGTTACTTCTGTTACCTCTGTCACCACTGTTACCTCTGTTACCACTGTTAACTCTGTTACCACTGTTACCTCTGTTACCACTGTTACCTCTGTTAGCTCTTCTACCTCTATTAGCTCGTTACATCTGTTACCTCTGTTAACTCTGCTACCACTGTTACCTCTGTGTGCTCTGTTACCTCTGCTACATCTGTTACCTCCGTTTTCTCTGTTACCACTGTTACTTTTGTCACCTCTATGACCACTGTTAACTCTGTTACCTCTGTTACCTCTGCTACCTCTGTTGCCTCTGTTACAACTGCTACCTCTGTTACTGTTAATGAACACCTACAAAATCACAAAAAATTTCCCAGCCAACATTTTCTTTTGGCTTGCAAAAACTTTTGGCCAAAAGGAAAAACTTTGGCATTGTCTTGCAGTCGGCTGAGGCTGAGACTGCGGCTGAGGATGCGGCTGAGGCGGGTGCATAATGAGTATTTATAGCTCATTGTTTCGAGTCGAGTCGAATGGAGTCGTCGAATATTCATTTGGCACTCAGTCCCTGCCCCTCCCTGCCCCTCTCCCCCAGCCCCCCTGGCCATGCCAACGCACACATTAACAGAGCTCAGTCCCTGTGGCCAGACAATGGCCAAGCGAGTGCCAAGCGGATTGTTCTCCAACTTTGGCGCAGAGCTTAGTCAGCTTCTGGCCACGCCCACTCCTCCGAACGCCCTCAACAAACGTGGCGTTAAATGCTGTCTTAATTTTCACGCAAAAGTCTTTTTTAGAAAAGGAAAACAAAGACAGAGACAAAGACAAAGACAAAGACAAAGACAGAGACAAAGGCAAAAACCAGAAACAAGAAACAGACAAATTTCTATTGAATTGTTTATTGGCGCCGCCGCGGAGCAAAAGGCATTTGATTGGGCTGCCAGATACCCTGTAAAGGCAGCACATGCATCAACATAACTCTTTATAGAGTGTGTCAAATAGTTTTTTACAAAGCATACAAACTCTTAACAGAGAACTGCGAAAAGAGCTCTGTTTAGATGTCTGTAGATAGAGCTGCTAAAAGAAGAGCTTTTTGTTATTTACTTTATAGAGTAGTATATGACTATATATACCTCTTTCTCAGCAATATATCAAATTTACAGGGTATTCTAAATGCCAGACAAACAAAACAAAGTTAAGAACTGCAAGAAAAGCAAAGGGAAAGGAAGCAAAACGTGGCAAATAACACTTAAAATACTCAAAGTACTCACAGATATATCTCTCGATGCTCCATTGTCCTGGGGCATAATGTCCTTTTGGCCATAAAAAAGCCGCTTAATGCTGAGAACAATTGATGCTACGGCTAGACTCTGCCTGTCTCTGTTATTTTTGCATTGATTTCAGAGATTAGGCAAAAATATTGAACTCAGATCGGAACAATCGAAGAAGTATTGAATCAACTGGGGGCTAGGGAAACCCATAAGAATGTTGGACAAAGGAGAAAGAAATGGTGCTCTTGAGAGGGCAAGAGAGAGGACGAGAGGAGAGGGAAGTGTTCATCATTTGCTGGGTAAATTTCAGTATAATACTCTTTCCCATTTAAAATGGTTAAAAAAGGGTATCTGCAATTTGTTCAAATTTGTATAATTGGCAGATGAAGACATCTTAAGAATCATAGAGTATATAGATTCTTATCCAGCGTCAAAATTCAAGTTGCTTATATCATGTTTGCCTGTCTAGCTGCTTGAACGGGTCCATCTCAGGGACTTGAAAAGATAGAGACAAGATTTTGGTATATATCCCAAACGTAGATCAAGTGTACCGGCAGTTTACCTGTTCTTCGGCACCTGTAATTCTTTTAAGACCTTTTATTAAGTGCATTTGTCCAGTTGGCATCATCAAATTTGGTATATAGTTGCAGCCATATGGCAACCATAATATGGCTTTTACAGTTTTTTGACCAGGCCTACTATTTTGCTGAAAAAAATAAATGTCCATTGTAGACTCAAGATTTGAAATTTTGCAATTGTTCTTTCTTTTTTATATATAAACAAAAGTTACAAAACTTTTCTGAAAATTTCATGACGATTGAGTATAAACTTTGGTAAATATCTAAGAAGTAATCTCTGTTCAGGTTAGCTCTTAGTCATGCTGTCGCTTTACAGTCTGTTCTAACAAAATCTCTTTTAAAATCTCTCTTTACAGCTGCCAACGCAACGCCTAAGAAGACAATATAAAGGGGAAATGCACGAACTGCAGCATCCACCTGGACTCTGTAATTTCTGATGTTATTGAGGTATTTATCCTATCCGAATTATTAATAACCTATAAGAATTTTAGTTCTAAAGTTAAACCTAACAGTCAAACATTTAATTAACAGAAATTGCATCTTCTCCTTCTGTGTAAAGTCTGGCGTCGACTTGGCCAATTTTCTTAGTTGATTTCGGTGATTTTAATCGTTTTATGCCCAAGTTATATACGTTTTAATGGACCATTTCCAATTTCTGGCTATCTGATGGGGTTGTCAATTTACGTGAAATTTGTTTCTTGCGTTTTCCTACACGAAACCAACCGAAGGAAACCCGAGTGAAATGAAACGTTTCCAAATGAAATGCAACTGGCATCGGCTTACGAGCGCATTTCCTGCCTCTGCGCGCCACTCTAATGAAAATTAAACCGAAAATGAAAATGGAAATGGAAATGAATTAGCTGGAAAAGCTTTCCTATTGATTGTGAAATTTTCAATACACTTTCCAAGCGTAGAAAAAATAAGTTATCTTGGCATAACCGAGAGCCTAGAGCATCTCCAGCCTTTATACAGCGGTATATGGCAGCCATCTTGTTCTAGAAAATGGAGTTTGTGACCATCATTTCGATGAAATCCCTATTGAGGTTCTCCAAAAATCAGTTCAACAGAACAGAAAGAGTGTTTCGACACGGTACTACTAAGCGCCCTAAGATTTATATGAGGTCCTTCCAGCTTTCTAACCTAACCTAACATAACCCAACCTAACCTGGCATTATTTAACTTAACCTATCATGGCGTATGTTGAGCACTTTCTTGTGTCTTATTTCAATAAAGCCATTGATTCTAGTGGATATAGTCAACCGATTTTGTTGAAATTTTCCGAACTTATGTCTAAGGCTCTCTTAATTTGATATACCGAATTTCATAAAGATTCAAATAGTATAAAAAAAAATTTGTACATAGAAAAAGCTCAGCTCTATATGCCATGGCAAACATCGTATATAGTCTATCGATTCATAGCATTTCCATAATGCCTATGCTTCTGTCACTCGAAGCTCCTGTGCCAATTTTCAAGATCATAGTTTAAACGGTTCTTGAGTTCCTTCAGTTAGTTGATTCATTTCCTATAATTGCTTTCTTGATTCATTCCACTTGAAAATATGATTTTTCTCCTCTAACTAGCAACCACTCTACCAGATTTGATGACCATTGTCTAAGGACTTCTTCAGTTCTTTAAGTTATGAGGCCCTTATCTTATGAGAGCTATCGTATACAGTCTATCGATTCATACCATTTCTACATATGTTTGTCACTCGAAGCTCCTGTACCAAATTTCATAAGCCTAGCTTGAGTGGTTCTTCAGTTCACTCAGTTAGTCGCCCCATTTCCGATGACAGCTATTGTGTAGAGTCTATTGCTTCATTCAATTTCCACATATGTTTCACTAACAGACACATATACCAAATTTCATAACTCTAGCTTAAGTGGTTCTTCAGTTCCCCCAGTTAGTTGATCCATTTATAGCTCTTCACGTAGGATTTCAAAGCACTTGGCTCAGCTGCATGCCCCATATGACGTTAGGGTATTGCAGGCGAATGCATTTTAATTTTTTTTCGGCTTCTAACGAAGTGCGGAAATTAACAGATACAAAGATAAAACGGTCGGCGGACCACAACTCTCTGACCCACTAATTTATATCTATGGCAAGAAGGGCCTCCGTCTCCGACTCCATCTCCGACTCCGACACTGGCTCAGCTGCAGATAGCGCCATGGACAGAACTGGAGGTACCAGAAGGAGCAGGAGAAGGAGGAGAAGAAGTAGCACAATGCACATTTCACACATCACTCCGCTCTCCGCCCGCCTGCCGCCCAGCCGCCTGCCTAATTTGTGGCACGTCAGCCCTGATGTGCTGGGTCCGGGTAGAGTCGTCGGGGGTACGGCGGGGTTACCATAACAGATAACCCAGTAAATTCTCGGACTCCGCGTATAAATTACGAATGTAGACAACAATTTGTTACAATTTGTTAATGGGCCGCGTGTAAAGCGGCGGCTTTTTTGGCCGCTTTTTGGCCAAATTTCATTAGGCAAATGTTAAGCTTTGCATAGCACTAACAGCAGCTGCTCAAAGGTGTTTTATATTAACATTTATAGAGCTATCGACCTGAAAATTGGTACACGGGGCTATGCATATGTAATGCACAATAGGCTCTTAAAAATTTTTGATAGACCCCGCTATTTCCGCGGAAAATGACCATATATGCGTAACAGCCACAATTATGGCTTAACAGAATGCAAAATGTTATGCGAAATGACAGCGCAATTTGTGAATTTATTAACAGCTGACGACGCAGTTTGACGAGTCATTCGAGTTTTGAAGTGGGCGTGGCATGGTTGGGGGCGTAACATGTTGCAACATGGCGGAGTGTGGCACGAATCATTAATAAATAAATAAAATAAAATTCATAGGCAGCCGCAAATGCCGACGCACACTTTATTGTGGTCACATCAATGGTTATGTCCGACGATGGGAGCTTGATGACATGGAGGGGGCGTGAGAGTGTGGGGGGAGGGGGGGGTGGCATATGGTCATGAAATTATGTTGTCCATTTCCAATATATGCGTTATGATTGATGAACTTTTTGTGTCCATTCGCATCGAACATGGCCCCAAAAGTTCGGGAAATATTTTATACGCTACGTGCGCAGCTTTGCAGCAAAACGATCAACTGGGACCCGGGACAGCCGGAAGAGATGGAGCTCCCCAGAGGCGTAGACTGCGACCCCCAAAATTGGGAGACTGTTAGGTAATTTGTTACAAACTCATATGTTACTGGGCATAGGAACTAAAGGCACTATCTTAAGAAAAAAATTGTGCATCCCAATATGATCTGCTGCACATAATATCTACAATTCCGAACATAATGATATAAGTTTTGGATCATATATTTATGAATATTCCATAAAGATATTCTGCAAATTTCTAAACGATCAAAGCAAAATCTGTTTAATGCTGTACAATTTGACGCAAATTTTATAAGTGCCCCTAAATTCTGTAATTCTTAATATAATGATTTGAGTGATTTGGATCAGATACTTATGAATCTGTCATACAGAAATCCTATAAAATTCAGAATGATCGTATAACTTGGAAGTTATGTGACTTAAAATTTGTCGAAAACGGAGAAAAGTGGAGTAAGTCAGTTCTCTAATTTCGGATTAAAACAGTTTAATGATGCTATTTTAGCATATTATGTTAATTACATTATGTTAGGCGCATTTTAACAGACTGTTAACAGCATAACCCCCTCGCACTCAACTGGGACTACGCCTCTGTTAGGCGTTCCATCACTTTCCACAGTTTTTATTATTATGCATATTAAGCATACATGTCATGGCATGTTATTCCCCACACTCCCCTTGCCACCATCTACACCCTCCCTTCCTCCTCATCCCACTGTCGCAATGTTAAGTATCCGCCGGGTACGCCGCATTTGTTCCCCCCATCCCCCTCGAGGCAGCCAAATTAAACCGTATTACAAAAAATTGGCCAACAGCGCGCAAAATGGCATCGCAATTGCGTGTGGGCCACACAGAGGAGGGTCGGCAAGGGGGTTCCATGTGTGTGGTCAGTAAATGCATCATCATAAATATTACCTGACCTGACCAGGACCAGGACCAGGAAGAGGGCCAGGACGAGGGCCACTCGGAAAATGATGCGGCCCAAAAGCCTGTTGACACGTTAAGCACTCGATGCCAACAAAGGGAGGAGCAGAAGAGAGCGGGGGAGGACCAAGGCGGGGGCAGAGGCGGAGGAGAAGCAAGCCAAAGGTAGACAATTTTGATAATGATAGCTTTATGTGGCTGCTGGGAGTTGCTTTATGCCAGAGACACACACACACACACACACACAACCATCACAGGGAATGCGATGTGCCCTGTGCCACGCCCACTGGAGCCATCAATCAATCAATTTAATGCAAGTGCTGAAAGCAGCCTCTTGAGAGAGTCAAGTGAACGTGAAAGGACATCAAGTTGAACAGTTATTGCCTCAATCTATCAGCAAATCCTTACAAAATGTTAATTAACATGCATGTCTGTGTGTGTGTCTGTGTGTGTGTATGTGTGTATGTGAGGGAGTGTGTGTGTGTGCGAGTGGCAACTGTTGCTTTTGGCCCATATGAATAACAGCAGTGACTTAACACTGTGAATACCATAACAGCAATTGCTGCAGATTACCGCTTCGAGCAGAATTATATTTAAAAACAGCTTTTAACAGCGCGTAATTATGTTAACAGTGTTGTCCACATATGTTAAATATCGCAATGCAGAGTTTCTACTGTTAACTTAACACATTAACAGCAGTCTTTTAAGACTTTCGAAGAGAGCAGTATCCACAAACTAATGTTAACAGCGCTTAATGATGTTAAACATAATTTTAATAACAGCAGTTGTAACAGTGTCTTGATGTTAAATATCAAAGTACAAGCTTGGCTCTGTTAAAAACTTTAACAGCCGGCTTTCGAGACTTCAAAATGCTTTTAACAGCGCCTTATTATGTGACTGTTAGCGACACTGTTAAGCCACTGGTAATACCAATGCCACTCTTAGTTCCTCTGTTCCACTGATTGTATTAATGCCTCTTTAATACCTCTGTATTTACTGTTGATGCCTCTGTTATGGCTACTGTTAAAGTCATTTCTAAAACCACTGCTAATGCACTGTTAGTTAAAATCACTATAACGGCTACTGTTAGTTCCACTGTTAACTAAAGCTGTTTATTCCACTTTTGTTGTCACTGTTAATGCATTTGTTATTGCTACTGTTAATGCCACTGTAACTGCTACTGTTAATGCTTTTCCTTTCCCCTTTCCCATTCCCCCTTCTCCTTGCCCCTCTACCAACTGCACTTTGTAGTCAATTGTTTTCCTGTTCGAAGCATTAGTCCAAGCAATCCTTGATGGAATCGTTTGGGTCAAAAGCAATCATCCGTTTGGGGGCATTTGGTCAACACCTTGGGCATCTTTGCTTGGCACCTTTAACAGGCAGCACTCCTCCCACTGGGATGGGGATTGCTGGGAGGGTGGTTTGCGTCTCCGCTTAGCACCAACTGCTGCTGCCCATAAATAGCAGCAATCAATGCAGCAACGTGTCCCCCTGGTGCCTGGTACCGGGTGCCGGGTGCCTGGTGTATGCCTCTGGCCATTGCCAGGACACAATTCCAATCAATTCGAACCACGTAGTTTGCTTGAAAACATAAAGCAAACCGGATGAACTGCTGGCCAGCAAACCGGACACGCCGGGCGGCGGCGGCGGCGGCATTGTCTAGACAAGCGCCAAATTAAATTCAAAGTTTGGCCGGGCCACCTGAACACAAGCCGCCTCCTCCTGGGGAGCACACTGCCCGCCCCCGCATCTTCATCATCATCTCATAATCATCCTGGGCGGCTGCTGCTGATCCTTGCCATCCTGCGGCAACCAGCTTCAATCAAGGCGCGAACTTAACTCAAATGAAATTTGCGCAAAATAAGTTGCCAGTTGAGCCAAACCGCTGGCAGTGGAGGACCGACCTCCTCCTACTCCTCCTCCTCCTGCGTCTCCCCCTGCCGCTTTACTGGCTTCCGCTTAGCTCTCGAAGCCGCAACTACACGTCCCGTCCCCCTCTCCGGCAAGCACTCAAGTACGGGACCAAACCTTAGGCGACAGCGAAAGTTTTGTCTAACGCCTGTTGCTACTTATACCCTGTAATTAAAATAGACGCACGGGGTAGGCCGTGATGAGCGGCTGGCTTACTTAAGATTTTGAGATGTTTTTTTTACCAAACTGGGGCAAAGCTATTAAAATTCAAAGCTTGAAGCGGAGTTGGACATTTCGATATGGGGAATACCAGAGCCTGCGTTGCTAATTTGGGATCCATCCATGAAATTTCAAGCATATTTTAAGGAATAGAATAGAAAGTTCTAGGGATTTTATGGTGAAATGTTAGGCGTAGGATGACAATAAAGAGGGTCTTTGGGGACTAGCACTGGGAATCTACTCCAAAGGATAAGATATCGTTGGATAATATAACCCAAAGAGGGATATTCCGGGATTCCGGGAGTATTGAATCTACAGAAGGTAAATCAAACGATATAGATTCAATAGAAGATACTGATAGTGGAAAAGTGGTTTTCAAAGCCTCAAAAAAGGATTTTCAAGAAAACTTCTAGAGGAAAACCTGATGTAAGAGCTCCCAAAGAGCGTACGCTTAGGCAAAACAATTCCATGAAATTCTGAAAATAATCAAAGAGATGAAGCTCATAAGAAGAAAAAAGGGCACCCAATTTAAAAAACTGCCAAAAAATGGGGTTTCAAGAAAACCTCTAGAAGAAGCACCAACTGGAGAACTCCCAAAGAACGTACTCTGTGGCAAAATAAATCCATGAAAATATAGTCCTTAAAGTTCCTGTCGCTTTTATGTAGAAAGTAAACAAAAAATTGAAGATCCAAAAGATTGAAAAAGGATTTCCAATGTGAAGAACGGAAAAGGATTTTCAAGAAAACATTTTGCGGAAAAGCTCTGAGGTGAACTTCCAAAGATCCTACTCTGAGGCTTAAGAATTCCAGAAAAATGAAGTCCTTGTAGCTTCTGTCGCTGCCTGGAGTCTTCTATACTTCCTCCTAACAGAAAGGAGGAACCTCAGCTCATATGAAACATTTAAGCTTAAGCTACGCCCGCAAGCTAGCTTTACAGGGTATCCTGCTCGTTGTGCACACTGGTCGCTCGCTCCCCCTCTCAAGCCTCTGTCGTTTTTTGTCAGTTGCTTTTCCAATTTTTCCCTCTTTTATTTTTTTTTTTTTTTGATTACTTTGCCCGAGTTGCTGCCGCAGGGCCACACATGCAGCGCAAATTGAAATGGGGCGTGGCAGCCACCCCCAGCCTCTCTGCGCCATTTTCGGTGTGGTTAGAGGGGGCATGGGGAGGGGGTGTGAGGAGGATGAGGGGTCAGCAGCAGCTGTTGACAACGGACTGGTGCCAAGTGGCGAGTGGCGAGTGCAAGAAATTGAATATTTGATTAGAAGGCGCTGCCCACGCCCACTTAAACAATGCCCCAAGGAGCAGGAGCTCGAGCAGGAGCAGGCGCCGGAGGAGGAGGAGGAGCAATCGAAGCTGCAGGTGGGGAGCTGTGGGCGTAGGTCGAGCCCAGCGGCAGCAGCTGCCAGAAGTTGCCGCCATTGTCAGCTGCAGCCAGCTGTGGCAACAAGTTGTCAGCCAAAAAGATGACGCCCACAGGCGGCAGCGGCAGCTGGGCTGGGGGGCGTGGCTCGACATGGCCGAATATCGAGTAGCTGTGGCAGTGACTGTGGCATGATTGGAATTGCAAAGTGCGGCATGTCCTTAAAAGCCAGTCAAAATGCAAAAGGACAACTGCAGCTGCCGCTGGAGAAGCAGATGGAAGTGGGAAGTGGCAGATGGAACTGGGGGAGTTTGCAGATGGCAGATGGAACTGAAGCTATGGCGGGGGCTCTCCATGGCCAGGCAGAGGAAGATGCAAATCGAGTTGAAGCTGAAGATACGGGTTCATTTTTTCGACAAATCTCTTGCATTGGCTGATTGGCATGTGACGTCACAGTGGCGTTCGACGGGGGCGCAGCTACAAAACGAAGCACCCTGTATGCTAGGCCAATGCACAAATCTATATAGTTGTCCTGGCATTTTAACAGACATCCCTCAAATATAAGTTTCAGGAGTTTGCTAATAGCTTAGGAGTCGCTTAAGGTTTCGCTTCAAAAGTGATAATACTTCTGTATTACGTAACCCCCTAACCCTCTGCGAGTATTGCCCACGCCCCTGTTGCCACAAATCCAAATCCAAATACATTTTTCAGCCATCAGCTGCATTTGGCAGCAGCCGAAAACGTGTCTCCTCCTCCGTCCGTCCTCTTCTCTTCTGTTCTGTTCTGTTCTGTTCTGTTATTATTGTTATTGTTGTAGTTTTCAAATTTCCGGCTAGAGCTAAAATTTTCTATGGACTCCTTGGAGTATTTTCATATTTGACTAGAGATTTATGCGTGCAGCTCGAATTGCTTTTGGGATCAAGCAAAGCCCCGGGACAAGGCGCTTTTCGCTCCAAAGTTTCGCCTGCGTTTCGCTTGCGGATCAGCTTCAGCTTCCGTACCAGTTTCAGTACCAGTTCCAGTTCCAGTACCACAACCAGTTCTAGTTCTCGTACTAGTTCCCGTACCAGTTCCAGTTTCACTGCCACGCCCCCTTTGCACAATTATTGCTAATTGCATTCGTAATTGTCTCTAAACACATTCGAAATCGCAATTTTTCCAGCTCATTTGACAGCTGCTGATATCGTTTTGCCGCACTGCCACGCCCCCTTCCTGTCAGCTAGCGCCCCCCTTTGTGACAAGGTCTTTGCACAACTATCGCATCGCATTACCCATTGAATTAACCGAGCGAAACTTGAAACAATTTGCAAATAGGCTTTTAGCCAAACACTTCTCACTTCTCACTTTTCGCGTTTCATGTTTCGCCCTCTCTCTTCCCTTCCCTTCCCTTCCCTTCTCCCCGCGCTCCCCCGCTCCTCATAAAAACCGCAACCAATAACCATATTCAACGCATTGTTAAATATTTATATTGACAGCCCCCTCGTAAAAGGGGGCGGGCCGCATTAAAAACAAACTGCAAAAATATCAACATAAACAAAACTCGAAGCGGCCGCCCGCAGCCCAGTTACAGTTCAGCCGAGGCCAGTGACAGGGCTTAGCCTGCCAGCATAGAGATACCCTGTAAATACACGTTAGCATAGTACATCTGTTTTCGCAGATACTTGGCTCAGTTACAAACACTCAGCAGCTGAGCGAGAAACGAGCCTGTTCACTTCGAGCGGTCAGTGGGCGACCGTTTCGTGTGCCAGCGGTGAAAGGGTTGCTGTGAAGACACTGGAAAGCGTCATTTCATTTTTTCGGTCTTTGAGGTGAGGAGAAACTTTCGGACCAGACCTTTGCTATATTCATATTCTTGAGCTGTGTCCACAGAGCCCTAAGCCTACCCGTCTGTTTATCTCTCTGTCTATCTTTCTGTCTGTCTTTCTATCTATCTGTCTGTCTGTCTATCTGTCTGTCTATCTGTCTGTCTATCTGTCTGTCTACCTGTTTCTCTATCTGGGATACTCTGCCTTTCCCTAAGTCTTTGTCAATTCACACCGACTTTCCAGGGTATACATTGATGGTAAACGCGGGACAACTCGGAATGAAAACTGAAACGGAAACGGAAAATAAGAAGAACACAAAATGAAAATGAAAATGAAAATGGCGTATGAAAATTGTAAATGAAATGCGCTTCATTTGGCAACAAATTGTTGTGACGGCGTTTGGTCAATGCAGAAAAAGAAAGAGAATTTCTCCGTATTTTTTGGTTTTGGTTTTGTCTTGTTTTGTTTTTGATGCTTCAACAACTTTTGACAAAGGGGGCAGAGGGGGACACGGACTGGAGCAGAGGGGAGGCGGGGACCAGCCCAGTGCGAAAAGAAAGACACTTAAAAAGCAATTGGCAATTGGCGTACAACAAAAGCGACGAAAACAAATGCAAATAACCCCAAAAAGAAAATAAACCAAGAAAAGATTATCTAAGGCTGGCCGAAAAGCTGATACTCTTATCAAAGTTTTCTTTTCTATTCTATAGAAATGTATATAAGAATGGAATAGCCTGAAATTTTAAGCCATAAGCCTAAATTCATGGAAAATATGCGAAAACCCTTTCCTTTTCCTTAATAGATGTACGCGATCCTCATGAAATTTGGTAGAGTGATAGATAATAAAGAAACTTAAGAGAGTGCCAGATTTTAATCTAAGAGCTTCAACAACATAGGAAATATTAGCAAAACTAACTTTAAGGTGGAGGCCAACTATATGAAATAGTGACGCGATTCTTATAAAATTTTGTAGAACGTTAGAAAGTAAAGATTCTTAAGTGTGTTTAAAATTTGAATATAATAGCTTAAGAAACATGGAAAATATGGGCAAACCCGATATATAGTCATATGTCAGCTATATAATATAGAAGTCCAGTCCTTATAAAATTTGCTGGAACCGTAGATAATAACGAATCCTGGGAGTTTGCGATCTTTCAGAAAAATATGTTGGAAAATATGTAAAATATGGCCAAAACCGATATATTCTCATATTACTAAAATTTGATGGAACGATAGATAATAAAGTATGTATCTTCTATATATGTGACAAATTCAAATCTACACGTTATAGAAACCGAGTTTATATAGACAAATCCGACTTCGCGTTATATGCCCGCTTTACGATATAGTGTCGCGATTTGGTGATAATAAATAGATAGTATTGGGCGTATGAGTCTTAAATGCAATAGGTTGAAAAACTTGGGAAAGCCGTCTTTTAGGGATATGGCTGCTATATGGTATAGTTGTCTGATCCGGTCGGTTCCGATAGATCAAAAACTAGTTGTCAGAAGGACAAATAGACCGACTGACAAGGCGCAACTTGTTGCCTTTTTCTTCCCACCGTTCCGGGAGCAACTTTTGAGGGCTTTACAAGCCGTTCTCCCATAGATTACAAACTTCTAAACAAAGCCAATATGCCAAATTCTTCCGGAAAGAGTGTAAAAATACCACACACATAAAAATACCAAAAATATAACAAAAGCAAAGCAAGAAAAGGGCCAAAACCAAAGCAATTAAATTTGTTCAAATCGATTTAAGCTGACAATAGACAGGGGCTCTGGCCATATGCCCCAGAGGGGGTGTGGTCGTGTGGGCGTTTGCGTTGCCCTTTTCTTTGTACCGTTGTTTAGTCGAGTGTGGGCGGGGTTTCGGTGGGCGGGACACAATACAGCAATTACAACCGCAAATGGCAATAAAATGACACAGTAAAATGTAACAATCATTGCCCAAACGACAACCTGGCCCCCAAAAGGGGCGCCCGGAAGAAGGGAGCCGGCTGCCGGACCAGCAGCTGCACCAGCTGCTCTCAACGCCAGAGGGCGCCCCACAAACAATACACAAATTGGGACATTAGGACAAACGTGGCAAGCAAATCGTTATCGCAAATTGTCGCCACAATTAAGTGGACGAGCCCAAACACAAAACCCGGCGAATATCATAAATATCAGATGCCTAATAACGCTTTAATATACCTATTCCAGACCCCAGACACCCAGCCACCCAGTCCCCCTCACGCCTGTACCGCATACCCCCCCAACCAACCACAGGCAGTGGGGGACCTGCGGTTTTGCTCTGCGGTCAGCATTGTTTAAAGCTGTACAAAAATTTCCAGAAAACTGACAAATTTACGACAAATATCACAAATTTTGTGCTCAAATTATTATTTGTACAGAACAATTGTTTTCGGTGTGCACAAAAACTAATATGTTTGCGCGCAAATTAGTTTGTCAGCAAATATGTTTGTGCGCAAATTAGTTTGTCAGCAAATAATTTTGCGCGCAAATTATTTTGTCTGAAATAAATGTTTCAAATTATGAATAATCTGGTGGTAATTTTTGCAAATAATTTGCCAGAAATCTATGAAAACTCAAAATCATAGACAAATAGTTTTGAGAAAACACACAACTAATTTGCGCTAGTAATATTGTCGGCAAATAATAGTGCGGTCAAATTTTTTGTCTCCCATTAATTTGACAGTTTTGACAGAGACAAATTATTTGCACACAAATGTATTTTGTTTTCAATCAATTTGAATGAGCTGTGGTGACAGACAAATAATTTGTCACAAATGAATTTGACATGCATTAAACGAGCAAACAAATAAAAACAAATAATTTGCGCAAATAATTTTATCTATAAATGATTTGCACACAAATCCAATCAGTTTGGCTAAAATAAATCGTAGTAACTGGCACACATTTTAGGCAGAAACTTCTTGTCTTCAAAACTAATTGACATATTTGAAATTTGCAATAAATTGTGTTGACAAACAACCAATTTGCACAAATAATTCCCGAAAATAATTTGTGTACAAATTTATTTGCCAATGAAATTGACATGCTTTTTGCCATTATGAATAAGTTTAAGTGTCTCACAAATAATTTGCGCAAATTATTTTATGTGCAAACAATTTGCGCGCAAATTAATTTGTTACAAATTTATTTACCATAAGTACAAAATATTTGACTGTGACTTTCAGTTGGCTTTCAATGGGGACACGACAAATAATTTGCGACAAACTGCTGGAAATGGTGAAGTTTGTGTTGTTGCGGTTAAGAGGGGGTCGCGGCCATTGCATTTGGCACAAACTCCAGAAATAATGAAAATATTATTGAAATTATGCAAATATTTGGGCAGAGCTTAAAGCAAAGCAACTCGGAAAAAGATGGTAGGATGGGGTAGGGGGTAGGGGGCTTACAGAGGCTAAAGGAAAATGACAAAGAAAATGATATAGGGGTAGCGCAAGCGATGGAGAAACAAGAGGGAGGGGGTAGGGAGGGATAGCTGAAGTGCCTGAAAACGATTTTGGAGAGTTTATTTTTGTGATTCGGGGAGCCCAGTGGGGGGATGGTGGGGTGGTGTTTGGAGGGGGTGGTGGATGATGGAGCGAAGGGGAGTGAGGGAGGGTGTCGACTGATAAACAATGCAACGGGACCAAAGCAAATGGTAAAGACGGAAAAAAATGAAACGAAGGGGCGCTGCGGGGAGGGGCGTTGAGGTTGGGGCCACAAAACAATAACAAAAAAAAGTGAGAGGAAAGGAAACGGAACGGAACGGAATGGAACGAAACGCAAAAACCCATTGAGCAAATATTTAACAAAGCGCAAAATTGCAACATTTTTCTTTTATTTGCATATTTAATTTGTTTTCACGTTTTTCAACCGCCACGCCCCCCACCGCCCCCATCCAGCCCCTCCCGACCGCCCTCTTCGTCTCTCTCTCTTAAAACCAAAATCGCTGACTGTTAAAATCTTTCGAGCTTTATCCACAACCATCCTTCTCCCTCTCTCTCTGTATCTCTGCCCGTAAAAGTATGCTACGAGAGGAGTTCGAAAAGTACCCGGAACCCGGGACAAGAAAATGCACGGATTGGCAACATTGTAGAGCCCGAGCGAAGGGTAGATCGGGGCGGGGGCTGATGCAACTGCAATTTTAATTTGATGCATTTTTGGCAACAAAAATGTGTTCTGCTGAAATACCCTGTAATTCGTAACTCCATGAGGGTATATACAATCCAAGGTACAAGCAGTCTATGATCCTATGCTATATTTTATAAGCAATACTTTTCGTATTTCATTCAATTTCGATTACAGGGTATCTGCCAGTCGCACCATATCCTTGGCCTCAGCATTGCCAAAAGAAACAGCAAATTGTTATTAAATAATTAATTTCAACATTTTATGCGTTAATTTGGTTGCTATTTTCCCACCTTTTTATACACTTTTCGCGGAAAATGGTATATTCACTTTGTCGGAAAGTCTATAATGCAATAGGAAGGAAGGAATAGTCGTAGACCTCCAAAATTTACATTCTGAATGGTTAATAAGACTAAAGAAATCGAGAGAAATAATGAAACTTGTTATGTTTGTAATTTGTTATTTGAACCGGTCGGATCGGATCACTTCATCCTACAGCTGCCATATAACCAAAAATTGGTTTCGCCCATATTTTCCATGTTTTCTAAGGTATTTGACTGAAAGTTCACATACTTCTATTATTCGTTATTGTCTACAGATCCAACAAATTTCATAAGGATCGAACTTCGTTATCATATAACTGCTATATAAGGAACAATTGGTTTTGACCATATTTCCCATGTTTTCTAAAGTATTGAATTGAAAGTTCACATACTCCCAGGATTCGTTATTATCTAACGCCATCTTCGAAAAGAGTATGAAATTTTCGGTGCTCCGAGGATAATGCTTCCTTACTTGTTTTAGTTTTTCCTTTTCCCTTCCTCTTCTTGCCCTCTAGCCCTGCCCTGCCTCCTACTGCTGCTGCTGTTGGGGGCGAATTGTATTTGTTGCGTCCTCCGAACCCCCCGCAGCTCTTCCAAAAACTAACAGATATAAAAACTTGTGGCAATAACAACAACAACAGCAACAACAACAAACGGTGCTGTTTAATTAAGGCCAAACAACAACAAGCAGAAGAAGAAGAAGAGGAAGACTTAGGCCCAGGCGGGAGAAGCGAGTAGAAGAGCAGCAGGCCTAGGCCTGATGCGGGTCGACAAGTCACAGATTGTTTTGTCTTCTGTCTTGTTCACACTTTAACCGTTACGGCAACAACAACAATGGCGGCCAAAACCGTTACTACAACAACAACAACAACAATGGCGGCAAAAAGTCAGGAGAAAAACACACAAAAGGCCGCCCACTCAATTTGAAGGTTAAAGTCTGAATCCCTGCCTCCTCCCCGCCCTCTTTGCTCATTGCAGACAGCAGGTGGGCGTGGCCAAGACACAGTTAGTGGCACCGCAAAAGTGTCACACTTTAACGGCATTTTCATTAATCAACTTGGCCGATCCCCCGCGCCCAACCCCCCGCGCCCTACCCGCAACGCCCAGACCGACCTGAGCACAAACCCAAACAGAAAGGGGCCAACTTTTTATCCTTTTGTCTTTCACTTAACCGAGGGATCCTTTATTATGGCGCCTGCCCCTGTTCCCCCTGTCCTCACAGTCCCTTGCCCTGCCTCTTCTCCCCTTTGTTGCTATTGTCATTCGCGGTTTTGCGCCATTTGCCTTTGACTCTCCCCCGCGCAATCCCGTTCTGCCACTGTCACTGCCGACGTCTTCACCCCATCACCCATTCCCCCGTTCTATCGCTCTCTTTTCGACAGCCCAATGCTCCTCCTCCCTCCTCCCTCCTCCCTCCTTCCTCCTTCCTCCCGAATCATTCACTCTTCGGCCAGCTCAATCTGATCTCCATTTTAGTCGCGCCAACGTTTTGTATCAGAGGCCTCGATACTATCCTGTGGATAGCGCATTTTCCGGCCGAACAAGAGGTGTGGGTTCGATTCCCGCTGACTTACTCACGATTGGGCCCGACGGGGAAACGTTTCTAGTTTTCAACTAATTTTATGCCTGACAAAAGGTTAATTGAGTCCGGTCTTAGGCCTATTTAGGTTACAGCCTAATGGAAGGCTCTTCTATAAAACATGTGGACAGTTTATTGTGCTTTTGGAAAGAGCTGAATCGGCATACTATAATATGGGGTTCGGTTCACTAATATATCTCCATTATTTATACCTTTTGTATTATAGTCCGAAATATTCGCTTTGCTCCCTAGCTTATGCCCATTTCATCACCTTGTCCCTGAAACAATCGATTTTCACAAGATTCTCTTGAGGCCAAATCTTCACCAGCCAAATCCACCTTGGTCAGGAACAGGGTGGAATCACTTGGTACGAAGTTCGGAACTCAGAGGTAATGTCTATGTACTAATACTATTATACGGCACGGTGGATCAACACTACTTTAGTGAAGGAAGCAGAAGTAAAGTAAAAGAGAGCTTCAGGCTGTGACTCGATAGGGTTATTAAAGCCACGAATATTATACAATAGGGTTTACGTTCCACCCCGAAACACGGGGCGAAGTGTGAATGATTTGAGCTCGTGGAGCGTGCCCAGCCCAGCCCAGCGGCGGCCGTTGGCATTGTGCACAGGTGTCAACCGTGCTTTGAAGGCGGCCATTGTCGACCTTTTTACGCATCCTTTTTAATCTACGGCTCTATAATAAGGATATACTCCTAAGAGCCCTCCCTTCCCGCAGACACTCTTTGCTAATCCTTATCCTTGTTTTGCTTATTTCTTTCTTTTCAGCTGGTAAACTGCACTGCTAATTGCCACCGCACAACAAGGAGAAGAAGAAGAAAGTGAAGAGAAAGGACGAGGAGAAGAAGAAGGACGAGAAGGAGAAGGAGGATAAGGAGAAGGAGGAGTAAAAGAGGCAGAAACAAGCGTTAAAGCCCCACGGCCCCCGCCCTAGCCTAGAAAGGGATAAACGGGGCAGCATTAATTAATCAGAGTCCTGTCTGTTACAACAACAACAAGGAGCAGGAGGACCTCGGGAATAACGGCAAAGGAATCAAATTAACAGCGCGTCAAAAGGATTAACAGTAAACAAGCAGAGGAGCAAGAAAACAAGCAAATCACAGCCGCCACAGAGCGAGCAACAGACAGAGTCAGAGACAGAGACAGGGAAGACAGAGAGAGAGAGAGAGAGAGAGAGAGAGATAAGAAGAGTAAAAGAGCCACTGTTAACTTCTAACATGGCGCCCACAACAAGCACAAGCACAAGCACAACAATGTTAATTAACAGACGATCGCGTTCACGTTCGCGTCCGCTGTTGTCGCTGCTGTTGAGCACCCTCATGTTTCTCCTGCTGCTGCAGGACACGTTCGGCACCAAGGACTGGATTCAGGACTGCAACAACTGCCACTGCTACTATACGTCGGGCAAGAAGACCGCCGACTGCAAGAACAAGAAGCTGACCAGCATTCCGCAGAACATGAGCAACGAGATGCAAGTGGTGGATCTGTCCCAGAACCACATACCGGAGCTGCGGCGGGATGAGTTCAAGGTGGCCGGGCTGCATCATCTGCACAAGCTGTACTTGCGCAACTGCACCATTCAGGAGGTGAATCGCTATGCCTTCACGGGCCTTAACGTGTTGATCGAGGTGGACATGTCGGGCAACCTCATACGACAGCTGCATCCCGAGACCTTTCAGGGTGTCGAAAAGATTCGCGCTGTCATCATGAACGACAATGAGCTGGAGATCCTGGAGAGCGGACTCTTTTCGAATCTGAAGTATCTGAAACGCGTCGACCTCAAGAACAATCGCCTCAAGCAGGTGCAGTTGAACGTCTTCGATCCGGTGAGCATGGCCATAATCTCCCTGGAGAACAACCAGCTGACGACCCTGCAGAAGGAGACCTTCGACTACCTGCCCAATCTGAGCCAACTTTCGCTGGTCGGCAATCCCTGGAACTGCAGCTGCGAGCTGCAGGAGTTCCGTGACTTCAGCATCGCCAATCGTCTGTACACGCAGCCCACCAATTGTCATGAGCCGGCCAAGCTGCGCGGCAAGGAGTGGCCCAGTGTGCCCTCGGAATACTTTGCCTGCCGCCCACGCATCCTGGGCAACGTGCGCGCCTTTGTCGAGGGCCATCGGGATAATATCACGCTGCCCTGCCGCATCGCCGGCATCCCGCAGCCCAATGTCACCTGGTTGTACAACAAGCGCGCCCTGAACCCCGCCCACAACGATCCGCACGTGCGCATCTACAACTCGGTGGAGCAGACCACAGGCCAACGCCAGCTACAGCCAAACGCCCAGTCCCTGATCTCCGAGCTGCGGCTCTACGGCATACGCAACTCCGACAAGGGCGTCTACACCTGCATTGCCGAAAACTACGGCGGACGTGCCGAGGCCGAGTTCCAGCTGATGGTCAGCGGCGACTACGCCAGCGCCTCGGCGAACACCGATGGACTGGGCGGGCTGGGCGGATTAGGCGGCGCTATTGGTGCCTCCACCAGCGACACCCAGACGAACGTCTTCCTTGTGATCTGCGTGATTGTGACCACATTTCTGGTCCTGCTCATCTTCCTGGTGCTGGCGCTGTTCTGGTACTGCCGTCGCATTAAGACATACCAAAAGGATAACACCATGATGAGTGGCGATGGGCTAATCTCGTGCAAGCTGGACAAGACCCACAACAGTTCCATGTTGGAGGGTTCCGTCATCATGGAGATGCAGAAGAGTCTGCTGAACGAAGTGAATCCCGTCGAGAAACCGCCGCGCCGCACGGACATTGAGAGCGTCGACGGAGGCGACGATGGACACGAGATCAAAAAGACGCTGCTCGACGAGACCGCCTACGGTAAGTGAAAGAGAGAGACAGTAAGTTATATAAGAGAGATAGATATACATATGATAGTTAGATAGATATAAGGATGAAGAGCTACGAGAGACGGTAAGGACATCGGCGTCAACTGCTGGACGGCGGTTGTCCACACATATCGTCTGCGGGGGAATCGAAAAGACTGTATTTCGGAAAGGGGAAAAACTCCAAATTTGGATTGACTCCGATTCTTCTGTGAAACCGACAAATCAGTCATCTGCTCGCTTCTATATCGACATCACCACCGATTCTGCACTCCTTCGTGAGATTCATCGCAAGGAATTTTCCAAATTGGGAAAGAAAATTGGTTCGAAAAGCCATCGAAATTCCTTCCAAAATCAACTCCGACTCTCCTCTCTGCACAAAGACCCCAAACGATCTGTTTCATTCAGAACAACTCGAAGGGAAAATCTTAGAATTTGCTGCATCTCAAAACTCGGATTGTTGTTTCTCCTCATCCAAATGAGGCTTCCTCCTCCTCGTCCTTCTGCTACATCTACTTCATCAACTTTATTTAATCCTTCGAAACGTAATTGAGGCCAGCGAAATACGGTTAAAACATTTTTGGATGAATGTAAGCAGATCCCTCAGACTTCTTATTATAATTTTGACATAATACCTTGGGGGGGACACTTAAAAAGTAGTTGAATCGAAAAGTAATCGAAAAGTATTGTCCTGTCAAAACTAAGTCTATAGCCTTTTCAACTTTTTTCCACATCCTTTCCTTCTCCACATCTAACCATACAAACTCAGCTCTGAGCGTGTTAAGCTTCTTTTGTCCTCAACTGATTCCTCTCCTTAACTTATAAAACGAACTTAGTTCTGAGTGGGTCTAAAAAGTTGAAATTTGTAGCAATCCTTTCCTTTGATGATATCAGTTGACTATGATGTTAGTTATTTCATTTTCCTGTTCCAACCAATCCTTCGCTTCACATAACCATAGGAACTCTCTACCAAGCGGGCTTATGGAGTTGAAATTTTGGTAGCACCCGAGTTTTTGGATCTAGCAAGCATATCGATCACAAGCAAATTTCATTGAAACAAAGGAATGACCCTTTTCAATCGGATCGTAATTGCTTGGCTACGCTCTTGAAAGCCTTTCCCTGTGATCAACTGATCCTACTACTCACCTAACCATACGACTCAGCTCTATACGGGCTTAAGGAGTTGAAGTTTTGCTAGAACCCTAGTTTTTGGCTCTAGTAAGTATATAGATCACAACCAATTGTCATAGGAACAAAGGGATTACGCTCGGCAAAGCCTCTTGCTGTACCCTTTTGGCTCTCACTCGATCTCCTCAATCTCAAACTCAGAGATTCATAGAACTAAAGACTTCAAGCATATAAAAATTTAGATGCCACGCCTCTTTTTATCTACTTAAGCATCAAAGCTAGTCAATGCATTTCTTCTAGCTAAGGCTGAGGCTGAGTCTGAGGTTGAGTCTAAGTCTCACTTGTTCTATGTTCTTCCGCGTGGGGAACTGCTTAGGCAACCCTCGCTTGGCCCAGGCGCACTCAGTGCTTAGCTAATTGCTTTGCTTTGCTGCTTGCCACACTTTAAGCTCGTGTCATTGTGGCACAAACAATTGATGAATCCGCTCCGATTGATGATGAGCCGAGCTGCGCTTGGCTGAGGTTCTCCTCCTCGTTTTGGCCTTTTTTGGCCTTTGTTTGGCTTTGGCTTTTGCTGTTTTGGCCTTCTTTTTGGCACATGTCAAGTCAAGCGACGTTTGTTTATTTGTTGCCAATTCTACAATAAACAATGACAACAACAACAGCAACAACAACAACAACAATGAAGTGCATCAATTGCATTCAATTGGCTTTTCAATTGCCATCGCAATTCAATTGGCAACTGCAATTGCCAATTGGAAATTTAAAGCAAATATCCGTTGTTGTTGTTGTTGTTGTTGGTTGTTGGTTGTTGGTTGTTCTATATTGTTGTTGTTGTTGTTATTGTTGTTGTGGGTTGCTGAATGTGTTTGCTTTTGTGTTTACCCGAGCCAATGACGGCCAATGTTGCCAAATGCGGCGGAAGTAATAGATACAAATGTATCTCAATCTCTGTGTTTGCTTTTGGCGTGACACGAACAGCGAGGGCGTACGGGGGAGTACGAGGGAGGTGTACATCGTGTGTGTGTGTGTGTGTGTGTGTGTGTGTGTGCCTCGGTTGAAAAATGTCAGCTAAATTGTCGAACTGCTGCCGCACTCAACTGGAAATATTCGACAAATAGATCAAAATGTGCAATTTGTAACGCGTCCCCCTGACTCACCCGAAAAACACCTGACCCTGGAAGAGCAACAATACCCTGTACACACCTACCGTGCCCCCACCGAACCCTGCTGCCACCCGGCTCTGCCATTTAATTGGTCAACTTGTTGCCAGGTGGCGCCGCAACTACTCATCAATCCTCTGTCAGTCTTCCTAAAAGGTCGCTGAACGCTCGGCTCAATCAAAAGACCGAAGGAATTGAAACAAACTTGCTTACGGTCTCAACAGCAACCCCATTTTGAGCGTAGCCCACCAACTGGTCTTTCACTGAATCCTACGAAGAGTCAGAAACTGGGCAATACGAAGAAAGTGTCTATGAAAAAGGTTTGTCTTTTGGTGGGATGTTTATAGAGAAAGATAGTGGGAGGGGCCTCGAGGAGACCTAGAACTAGGTAGATCGAGCCAAAGTGCTCTTTTCAAAGCAAAGAACACACCGCACAAAAAAGGTTTGCCGGTCTTTTCACGACCGTTTCACTTCGTTTCTGTGGGCAAACGGTTTTGTGCCAACTACATGAAAGAGAGCTACCGTTTTTTGCTCCTAAGAGATCCCTAGGCTGAAGCTATCATTTATCGTTTCTTAGAACTATTACAGTTCCTCTTAGGACCGTACTTTCCTTTGATTTTCATTGAATTTTCATCTTCCATCACGTCCTTTGTGGGCGTAGGACTTGAAATCCACCCACGTAAAGAAAGTTCTTCAGTGAAGGAAGCTGAAATAGAGGAAAATAGTGCTTCAGGCTTTGACTCGATAAGGTTGTTAACGCAATATAATTATAATTATCATCTTCCTCTTCCGCTTCTTGCAGCCAATCACTCCCGCGACGATGAGACCCACTCGGTCGCCCTGTCGGACACCACCACCACGCCCCGCTCGCGGCACACCTACGTGGATGACACCTACGGCAACAGCCTGCCGCCGGATTTGCTCGCCTTCCCGGCCCGTGTGCCGCCCACCTCGCCCTCCATGCAGTCCTCCCAGTCGAACATACCCGAACAGGTCATCTACGGCATCCGCTCGCCGCCACCGCTCACCAGCCCCGTCTACGCGCACATGACGCCACATGGCATTTATGGCACCACCACCATTGCGGCCGCTACTCACAACGGTTTCATGACCTTGCAGCATCCCAAGTCCCGCAACCTGGCGCTCATTGCCACCGCCAACAGTCGCCACCAGCAGCAGCAGCAACAGCAGCAGATGGCCGCCGTGTTACAACAGCAGCAGCAGAACTCCGCCTCGCCCTTCCTGCCGGCACCCGTTGTCTACTCGCCGGCCACGGCCGTGGTCATGAAACAGGGATACATGACAATTCCGCGCAAGCCACGTGTGCCCAGCTGGGCGCCCAGCACTTCCGGTGCGGCCGCTGCTGCAGCCGCCGCCGCGGTGCAGTTGAACGAGTTTCAGTCGCCCACCTCGCCCAATCCCAGCGAATCCGGCACTGCCACCACGGTGGAGCTGCAGGCGGAGCCAGTCTACGATAATCTGGGACTGCGCACCACAGCCGGCGGCAACTCCACGCTGAATTTGCACAAGGCACAGGGTGCTCAGGCCACTGCACAGGGTGCCACACCACAGCAGCAACAGCAGTACTCAATGCGCGATCGCCCACTGCCGGCCACGCCCAGTCTAACTTCCGTCGCGTCGGCGGCGAACGCCAGCAAGATCTACGAGCCGATCCACGAGCTAATACAACAACAACAGGCGATGCAGGCCAAGCAGCAGCAGCAACAACAGCTGCAGCAACAACAGCAGCAGCAACAGCTGCAACAACAACTCTACTCGGACTCGGAGCCACTGTACAGCGGCGCCGGCAGACACCACAGCATCACCATACTGCCCGGCTCCAGCATAAGCGGCGCCGGCCTCGGCTCTCCGGGCGGCGCCGGCGGCAGCGGCTCGCCCATCCACGGCTCCAGCGCCAGCGCCAACGGCAGCGTCGGCGACTCCCCAAAAGTGGCAAAGATCCCACCGAGGCCACCACCGAAGCCCAAAAAGAAGATGTCCGTCACGGCGGCGCGCAGCGGCCAGGGCAGCATGAGCCAGCTCTTCGACGACGAGGGCGAGGACGGCACCGAGGTCTAGCCTGGAGGACCCGAAGCCGTCAGTAAGTAAACCCAGAAACCCCGAAACGCCGGAACGCAGAAACGCACCCAATAATCCGTAAAGAGTAACAGCCACAACAACAACAACAGTAAAGGAAAACCCAGCAGGAAGAAGAAAATATGGAGAGCAGGGAGAAAGGAAGGCTGGAGAAAACGCAAAAGGATATACGATAGAAACACCTTTCCTTGGAATAACGCAGCCCTCCAAACTATTATTAACAGCAGCTTCAACTGTTACTAACAGCAGCTTGAAGTGTTATCAACAGCGACTTAAAGTGTTATCAATTGCAGTTTGTAAGCATAACAGCAGCTTGAACTGTAATTAACAGTCGATTTCTCCTGTAAATAACATTACATTTGTGGCTGTTTTAAACAATCACTGTTATTAACAGCGGATTCAACAGCAACTATCATTAACAGCAGCTTTCCACCTTGAGCTGTTATTAAATGTAATAAAATAACAGTGTGCAAATATCAAAAACAAAGCTGTTAACAGCAACTTAAACTGTTATTAACAGCTGCTTGCAATTTTGTGCTGTAAATTAGTTAACAGTCAGTGTCTCCTCGATAACTTTGCGTGCAATTGTCAATAGCAATACATAGTACTGTTGATAACAGAACTATGTAGTGTAACATTACACAGAGAAGTTAATTACAGAAACAGAACTATGTAGTGTAACATTACATAGAACTGTTAACAACAGTGACAGTTATTGCCATAAATATTTAAAGCTTATAAAAGTAATTAAACTGTTAATAACAAAAGCATTTGCTGTAAATACTAACATTTGACAAGCGCTGTTATAAATGAAGAACGTCACGAGCTGTTAATACCATTTAGCAAGCGCTGTTAATAACACTTTGTAAGCGCTGTTAATAAGATTTGACAAGCGCTGTTAATAATATTCACAGAAGCTGCGCTTAACCACCTCTCTTCTGAATGTTAACAACACTTGGCAAGCGCTGTTATTGACATTTGGCATGCGTTTTTAATAAAAGTGTACAAGCGCTGTTAATAAATTTGACAAGAGCTGTTAATAACATTTGGAAAATGCTGTTAAAAACATTTCCAAGCTGCTAATATTTGGCAAGCGCTGTTAATAGCATGCGCAAGCGCTGAGCTGCCTTACACCCCTCTTCCCTGCCTCACATTTCCTCCCCTCGCCCACACTGACTGTCCGCCCACAACTGTCCGTCCGTCTGTTTGTCTAACCCGCCCCCTGCGCCTTAAAGGGCGTGACTTGTGTGCCAAACCGACTGAATGTAGTTTTTACAGCCAACAACAACAACAATAACAGACGCCTGCAACACTGTACATAAGCATGTTATTAACAGCGCTGCGCCAGAGCTGTTAATTTCTGGGCAAAGCCTTTGCTCTGCGCTGCATTAGGGTGGCCCAAAACCAAGAAAAACAAAGTAGGAGATGAAGAAGAAGCTAAGGATAAAGCAAAACTGCGAAGAAAGCGAAGGAGAGAAGGAGGAAAACAGAGAGAAATCGATAAATTTAGCACAAGCGAATGTAAAAATCCCATTTTAATCTTAAACAAAAACAAAAAAAAAACAGAAAATATCGCATAATACTACTAAACTATCGTATACAAACCCATTTTTTTTGTGTAGGTTAGTTAGTTTGGTACAAAGAAAGGCATAAATTATATAATATACCTATATATAAACACATATATATATCTATAACTATATATGTGTACTTGGCATAAGGCAAATCTATATATATATATATATATATATATATATGTAAAACCCGAAAATTTTAATTAAAAACAAATTTACGCAAAAGACGAAAATCAACAACAACAACAAAATGGTAAAAATTCACTAAACTGTTAGAAATTTTATATATATATATATAAAAATTGTAAAAAAAAATAAAAACTTATAAAAATTTATAAAAAATTATACATTATAAAGGAAAAGTAATTATTTTTAGCCTTAAGCAACAAAGCACTTATATATATGGTATATATATATACATATGTATGTATAGTATACCCGCTACAGTTTTTTTTTATATATACATATATATATAATTAATTTTTTTTTTTTTGGAATTGAAATTAAAGAAAAGTACATAAGTACGAGGGACTCGTATGATGTCTAGTTCTTAAGTCTACCAATAAAAATACTAAAAAATACCAATGTAATGTATGTAATTTTTGCATTCGCAACTAAAACAAAGAAAGATATAAGCAGATATATGATATATGCCATATACAATATATATATATATATATAAATATATGTGTATAATCATATTGTAAAAGCAAACGATAAATGAGAAAGAAAACAAAATACTACAAAAAATACTAAGGAAAATTTGCATAAATCTATTAAAGTTACCATAAATTACGATTTAAATGTTTAAAAAACCCAGAAACTATATAGCTATAGCTATATACACATATATATATACATATATGACCCTAGGAGAGATCCAGAGTTGTATGCGATATTCGATAGTTAAATGTAGTTGCAGGTACAGTTGACACACGTTGAAACTAAGTTACACACCAGACACACCCTGTGCACACTATGTTTTGCATAACAGCTGCTTAACCGTAACAGCAACAGGCAAATTGAGCTTAACAGACACATGCAAAACTTAACAGCAGGCCGATAGTAGTTATACGATAGTTTTTGGCGATAGTTTTACCTTTGTTTTTTGGCTAAAGGCCAAACCAACGCCAGGTAGTAAAACAGAGACAACTATTCGGGAGTCAAAATTTTTGGGAACAAGCTAATTTTTTCTTTGTCCTGTTTCAAGCTAAAATATTTGGCCTTTTTTAACAGATGCAATTTTTTTATATTCAATTTAATTTTTTTAGTTTAATTTAAGGCAACAACACATTGCAAAAGCTCAGTAAAACTTGGTTATCGCTTATCGCCTATCGATAACGATATCGATTATATAGTTGCCAGGCACTAAGTAGTCTAACTGAACAAGTTAAACCCCCAACAAGTAGTGCATTAGCTAACATATAAGGTTGATATATAATGGCGCAATTACCAGCGAGGGTTGCTATTGCAGTTGCTGTTCTGAAGGGAACTTCATGTGGCAACCCTCGCAAATGCGTTGCATTTCACATTTGGTTCTCTTTTTAGCGCCCCAACTTGCCCCTCAATTACCCCAATTGAACGAGAATCAAAGGCAAAACTTTGATTTTGATTCGCAAAAAGTATTAAATATTTTATACAATTTTTTTATTACGAATTATTTATAGATATAATTAATTAATTAATTACAATGTGCTCATTTTTTCGCATAATTTTTATACAATATATTAATTTTTTTTTTTTTTTTGAAAAAGGGGGCAACGCCAGAAGCAAGCGAATTATATTAAAGGATCTCGAACAATGCTAAAAACAAAAACAAAAACGAAAAAAACAAAAAGAAAAATATTTTTTTTGCCAGAAAAAAATGTTGCTAAATTTTACAACAACAACAATAAATCAAAAAGGAAAAACAAAAAAGAAAAACAAAAAGCGAAACGAAAAAGTAATTTTAAAAGCATTTTAACTAAATGTACTAAGAAACGCGTACTAAAATGTACTAAAAAGTACTCAAATGTACTAAAAAAGTACTACAAATGTACTAAATGTAATCAATTGCAAATCGATACAAAAACCTAAAGATAAATCTAAATTTAAATCTAAAAATAAAAATAAAAATAATATTAAAGTTAATGGTAAACATAATTATAAATTAAATCAAGATCTGAATATGGTTCTCTAGATAAGTTTCATATTATTTTGCATTGTTTTCCTAACACATTTAACATTAATTATTACTATTATTATACAAACATACATACATACATACAATACGAGTATAAATACAAATAAAAAGACGAATTCAACAAAAAAACAGGGTTTTTTTATTTAATTTTAAGGGAATACCTTTAATTTCAGTTTAATTTTGAAGGTTAGAATCACCCGATTTATGTAAAATATGGACCGTTTTGCTCCATAACTTGTAGACACTTTGAAGGTAATTTCATTATGCCCTTCTCATGGACACCCTTCACCGGGAACCGGGACCACAGATTGTTACAAGCTTTTCTTGAGCCCAATTCTTCAGCAGCCAAATCTTTCGCTATGGACAAGAGCAGATGGTAATCACTTGGTGCCAGTTGCGGACTACAAGATGGATGCATTAGAACCTCCCATCCAAGCTCTCGGATGAAACACAATTCTCCTGCTGTCAGAGGTTCCAATTACCGACAGGTCCAGGTCCTAATTAAGGGCCCTAGGGGATCAGCTTATAGTGGTTGATTCCATAAGTGATCTGCTCCTGGGTAGTCGATGTAGGTGGGACTCAATGATGTTCATTATAGTATCGACATCTACGACCAATGTCCTTCCACTCCCTGGTGCATCTTTCACATCAAAATTACCGGAAGGAAATCGGCGAAACCAAAAATGTTCTGGCAATCACAGTATCAAAATCATAAGCCTTATCCACATTTCCAACTATCATTCTCTTTCGCCTTGTAAAATATGGCACATCCTTGGTGTATCTTCTTGCTCAAACACTATTAAGACTCTTCAGGAAGGATATATAGACGATTCATTATTACAGCGAGTCCGCCTAGTTAAATGGAACTAAGAGATCTTCCAAATGATTGGTGAAGGTACCAGGTAGTCTTCGGTACTCTTCGTCCGACAAGTGTGTCCTGGAGTCTTACATTTTGACAAAGCCTTGATGGCTTAAATTTTCTCTGACTTTAACTCGGATGATTGGTGATGTTCCCAAAAGTGCTTAAAAGTCTGGATTAATGTTGTGTTCTGAAAACATTGTATTTCCTCCAACTTGACGGTTGCAGCCACTGTAAATGCAGAGAATCGATCTTCCAAGTGCTCGGCGAAGGCATCAGCTTGCCCATCACCGGACAGCTATGTTCTCGGGCCTTACATTTTGGCAGATCCTTCATGGCCTCAATCTTCTCTTACTTAAACACGGATGGGAGCGATCCCTCCGGAATCTGGAGGGATTGAGCGTAGTTAAAGAGATCTTTGAAATGATTGGCGAAGACATCAGCTTGCTCTTCCTCCGGAAGGCGTCTCCTGGGGGCAGAGCTTTGATTGCCTCCATCTTCTTCTATCTCAACTCGGATCGGGGGGACTAGAGTTGTCTCTTGAATACCTTGTGTTTGCTCCATCTCGACGGATTCAGCCAAGAAAGAGAGCCAAGGGATCTTCTACGTGATTCGCGAAGGCATCAGCTTGCTCTTCCTCCGAGAGGCGTATCCTGGGGGCAGAGCTTTGACTGCCGCCATCACTTCTTCAACTCCGACGGGAGTTGTTTCCTCCAATTCTACCGATGCAGTCTGGTCTGGCTTAGACTTGACCTTCGCCCTAGAGGCAATACCAAATGCTACGGCCTAATATCTTTAGCCTTCGATTTCGATGGGCTGTTATCGATATCTGCATACGCATGCAACCCTTGGGCAGTGCTTGAATTATTGATAAAAGCATTTAATTATTATTTAGCGCAACTTTCCTAAGCATTTTCAATAAGTTCAGAAGCAACAAATTTCGGCAATTGGCAAAAGTTTGGCTGCAACTGCAACTGCTGCCTCTGCCTCTGCCGCTGCTGTTGCAACTTTAATAATTTTCGCAGTGGCCGCAAAAGTAGGCAACACACAAAGTTTTCCATGACAAAGTTGGCCTCTTGCTGGCTGTGGAGTGGCTAAGAGGGGAAAGGGAAGGGTAGTCGGGGTAGTGGGGGTTGTGGAGGCAGGGGCAAAGCTTTTGCATATATGACAAGCTCCGTGTTGTTGTTGTTGCTGTTGTTGTTGCATGGAAGTTGCGCTTAACTTTTCGAATTCTTAGCTCAAGTAATAATTACCGCTTTTCTCTATGCTGCCCGATCTTTAGCCCCCCCCCCCCCCTCCTCGCCTCCTCCCCTCCTCTCCTGCGCCACAGCCCCCTCAACGCCCTCAAACCTCCACCCTACTCCCCACTCCTCCCTCTCGCTCTGCCGCTTAGCATGCAATATACAGTTACAAAATCTCTGTAATGTTTGCCCAACAGTTTTCCGACAACCACCCCCCCCCCCTACACACACACACCCCACACACACCCCCCACACACACCCCCCACACACACGCCACACACACACACCGTTCTCCACAATCCCCACACCACTCGCCGCACCACCTCCCACACCGTCGACTGCTCGCCCTGCACTGTGGCATAAACTAAACCAAAATGTTGACATAACATTCCATAACATAACATAACATGCGATCTCAGCTTAGCTTAACAGAACAGCGTTGCCAGGTCAGCTTTTTTCCTGCAGATCTGGCCTTTTATTTTCGACTTTTTTTATGCTCTTCAAAGAAAATAGTATATTTTGTCCGAAAGTATTTAATGCATTGAAGGAAGTCCGCGCCTTAGGCATGACCCTCCTAGAAAAACTAGGTTGTGGCGTAGGATTTGAAATTCACCCACGTAAAAAAAGTTCTTCAGTGAAGGAAACCGAAATAAAGGAAAATAGGGCTTCAGGCTTTGACCCGAAAGGCTTGTTATGGCCATATAGTAATAATAATTTCGTCAGATTTAAAAATTGATAAATTCATTGAAATTTGGTTTTTGTGCGAGGAATTGGCTGTTTGTCCCACTGTCCAGGCCGACCGCTTGTTGTGCACAAAATGGTCGCTGCTTGCGGCACTTTTGTTGTCTGTTGCATCACCAAATTTTAAGCAGTAAACTTTGATTATCTACACACACACACATAAACACACACACGCCCATTATATATACATATAAGGGGCGTGGCAGTCATAAAATCTGTGTCATGCAAAATATGGATTTCAAAATGAATTTATGCGTGTTTGTTTCGTTGTGGCCACCTCTGCGGCGGCCAGCTGCTGGCTGCACCCTGTGCCAGCCCCTGCTGCACCCTGCTACACCCTGTGCACATGTTTAGCCGCACTTTTGATAAATTTTCGCTCCATTCGCTCTAAGTACACTTTGTTCGGGCGCTTTCGAGTACGCCCATTGTGCAGATTTGTGTATTTGCCATACCCTGGACTCCTGCAGGTAAACAGTGTGGGGTATATTGTTATAAAGGCTCAACACTGTTAATACCAGAGAAACAGTCTTTAAGCATGTTAACATAACATAGCTACTGCCTGCTAACTGTAGTGCACAGTGTTGCCACACCGACTGTTTTGCAGGATATGCGCGCGGTGCTCGTCGAGCTTGTTGCTTGTTTACGGTTTAAAAATTATGTATGCTCTCCCCTACCCCTCTCCCCCCTGTATATAGGATCGTTGAATATTTAGAAATTGAACTTTTAATGCTTTTAACTTTTACGGCTCGCTGCCCGTTGAGGTAGACCGAACACAAATCAAATTTTAGGCTGGTCAGAAGATTAGGCGGGGTCGGTTGGGTCTGTAGGATGGTTCACAGGGCATGCTCCACGTCAAAGTCAAACACGAACAGCGCCCAGGCCCAGTGCAAAGTGTTAAATCGTTTCGACCGGCTTAGCAGGCTCTATAATCAGTTCCCCCGCCGGAATCTGGCAGGAGTATAATGGCATTTAGCGCCGTTTCAAGTTCCATTGGAACGGAATGGAATTGCATAAATTGTGGCAAGTGGATTTGCCTCCGCCCAAGCGAAATGAACTGTTAAAACGGCTGGCAACGCCAGCATTTCGCGGCGAAATGTGTGCAAAATTATAGATACCGAAAAATTGGGTGATTATTTAGCAGCTTAGTTGTATTAATCTGTGACAAATTTAAACATTATTTGCCAATTTTAGCATAGGCAACAGTTTAACAGACATGTTATGTTAAATTTGATTGTACAGCTTTTGTTAACAGCAACGCTCAAAGTTGCCCCACTGTTAAAAATTCGATTCCAACTTGTTCCAGTGATAATGTATGACAGAATTCTAAAATTTTTCTGAATTGTTAAGAAATTTACATCTTCTGTTAAAAAAAGTATCGGTAGAAATATATTTATTAAATGTAAATGTTCTTATATAAACGTATTTTTTTATTAAGTTTCAAAGTTGTCCTATGCCCCTCGGATTCCTCGAAACACTTTAAGCAACACTTCAAAAGGCATTTCCTATATGCCTTCTTAAGCGTCAAGTCGGGTTCCTCATGGGGGAAATTATATAGATTTTAGATTTAGATTTTTTATTGGAAAAATGAGCATACGTTGCCAGATCCATGGAATATAAGAGTTCATTCCATCGTGTACTTGTTCTTGGAGTTATAGAAGAAAATTCAGTTCCTATATTATCAATAAGCATTGTTGAAATTTCCATTTGAGAGATGCTTAGAGTTTCGATCCCTGTCCAATACGGAATTCGGAAAGGTCGGAAGATCGTTTTGCCTTTAACGAAAAAAATAAGGATCCTTCTTAACGATCCATATAATTATTAGTATATGACCATGACAACCCCATTGGGTCAAAGCCTGAAGAACTAATTTCCTTTATTTCTGCTTTCTTCAGGGAAGATCTTTTTTTCGAGGGTGGATTTAAAATCCTACGCCAAAACCTAGTTTTTCTAGGAGGGTCATGCTAAAAGAGTGGGACTCGAACCCACAACCTCTAGTCTGGCGGAACAGTGCGCTATCCACTGGTCCACCGTGCCATATAATATTATCAGTACATAGACATTACCTCTGAGTTCCGAACCTCGTACCAAGTGATTCCACCCTGCTCCTGACCAAGGTGGATTTGGTTGGTGAAGATTTGGCCTCAGGAGAATCTTGTAAAAATCGATTGTTCCCGGGACAAGAGTTTCGATGATATGGGCATACGGACCTTTAAAATGGCAACAAGCTAGGGAGCAAAGCGAATATTTCGGACTATAATACAAATGGTAAAAATAATGGAGATGATTTCAACTCTTTCCAAAAGCACAATAAACTGTCCATAGAAGACCTGTCCATTAGGCTGTAACCTAAATAGGCCTAAGAATGGACTCAATTAACCTTTTTTCAGGCATAGAATTGGTTGAAAACTAGAAAAGTTTCCCCGTTGGGCCCAAATCGTCTGATCAATAGTAAATTAACACTTCCAACAACCCAA
>JBANCY010000031.1:67500-79037 GCA_037040045.1 Phorticella flavipennis
TTTTGTATGGCAAGGATTTGTATCTCAAATGTACATTCGTCTCTCAGAGATACTTTTGTATCTTAAGGATACTTTTCCATCTCGAAGCCACTGCAAAGCCTTAAACACCCATTGCACGCTCAACGCAGGCGCAGCTCAGGCAAGACAAGGCAGTGGCCAGAGGGCAGAGGGCAGAGGGATCGGGCGCTGGCGCGGGGGAACTCGCCCGGAGTCAGCGCCTGGGACTGAAAGCGCAGCCAGCGACTCGTTGCCCAAAATGCCGCTTGGGGGCAGCGGCGCAAAATGAGTGCCACTTGCCGCTTGCCGCGCAGCCAAGCGACTCCATAAATTACAGGCCAGGCGGGCGGCGGGAGGCGTGCGGCGGGAGGCGTATGCAAATGCGCACAGTGGGACGAAAGGCATTTGCCGTCAGCCAAACTGAAAATGTAAGGAAATATAAATAACGACAATATTGTTCCCTGCGAGACTTTAGCCCAGCGCTTTTCGGGGCAGGCAAATGGCTCTTGTGCCACTGTGGAGCAGTGCTTAACCACCGACCGACCAACCGACCAACCGACCGACCGCACTTGTACTTATATTATATAATATATCCTTTATACTTTATCCTTTCTTTTTTTGGCACGTGTGCAAATCATTTAGTGTTTCACATGTCTTAAATGCTTTTGTGTCGCGTTGCAGCTGCGCAAAGCAACCCAATCCCTCCCAGTTCCCCTCAGAATCCGGGCATCACTTGACAGAAAGTAATCATAGCACACCATGTCGAACCACTTCGCGCCCTGCCCACAGCCCCTGCTGGGAAACAGTTTAGCTTTTGTTTGAATTATGCAACACTTCCAGGGAAATTAAAGCTGCATTTCGAGACGAGTTTTCTACACGGCGAATTCCAATGAGCATTACTGCTAGGCTGGATTACTGGATGGGCGCGGGCAACCAATACCTCTTGGTATCTGCCATCTGCAAAGTCGAGGAGGAGCAGTTCCCAATGGAAAATTGATCAGAAGAGTATGAATTTTGTGGGAATGCATTTAACAGGCAGAAGGAGGCGTGGCAGTCTCCATAAAATATACATATATTCTTGATCAGCAACAATAGCCGAGTCGATATAGCCAGATCCTTGTGTTCGGCTGTATGAACGCATCGAACTCGGTGACTACAAGAGGTAAAGATTCTTAGCGAATATCCTTCTATAGCACCAGCAGCTCTAGTTTGTTTCAAATTTTGGACGCCATGCACCATTTGCCCGATAAGCGATAAAATCGATTTTCGATAGGAGGGCCATAACTCTGGCGTTGTTAGAGCTATCTGTTTCAAATTTGTTATATAGGGTTATGAATAATTATTATATGAGAATTTGACTTGAGAATTTAATACACCTGTGCATTTTCTAGGAAAATTCCAAAATATGTATAACCGACACAATTTTTATGTTAGAGGTATGAAATTTGGTATGTGGCTGGCCATGACCATCATGCAGAAATTGACATCCCTCTTTTTTATCCTATTACAAAAATCCAGAAAATAAAAAAAACCTGCACTACTAATCATACTGATATAGATTTGGTTTATACATACACTATATTGAAAATTGCTTAACGATCGGATCATGAACATTGAAGTTACACGACGTAGAACGAAACTGGGATTATATTACTTGGAGGATTAACTATTATATTTTAGCTAAGAACACCGAATTCGGCCGTAGGATCGCATAGGTAAAACGCAATATGAATTTTCTCTCCCGGAAATCGTTTGTAAATGTATTATGCGATTGGAACTGCATTGCACATCTAGGATAAAGGTAGAGGCTAGAGCTTTCCCACTTTTTAAGGATGTCTAACTACCGTGTTTATGAATCACCCCAGCTGAAATTTTAAGGATCTTTAGATTATAACAGCATCTAAATGTGCATATATATAAGAGCAGACCTTCCATAATATAGAACTTATGGGGAAACTCGAACTGCATTTTCATGGTAGCTGTATTATATAGTGCTCCGTTCGGGCCGATTTCAAACCGCTAACAATGGCTGTAAACATATATTTCACAGTTGTCTCATGGCCAAAGGCTTTATTCAAAGATTTTGTTTCTTAAAAAGCGTCAAAATGCAATTAAAATATTTCCGAGTCTGAGTCAAATAGGTCCGGGAGACGTTCTTGCAAAGACATCTTCAATTTAGCCTTGGCCTCCTCAAGGGTTGGCTTCGCCTTGGAACGATCAAGTAATTCTGGTAGTTCGGGAACATCAAACAGTTCGGGCACCGAGGACGATTGCGGCTCAAAAAAATCCGGGACATCAAAAAGTTCTGGCACAAAGGAGAGGACATTGCGGGCCGCCGCAAAATCCGGCTGCTGTCCTGAGACAAACTGTAGATGATTTGCTTCAGCGATAGCGTTCGATGAATTATTCGATAATTTATCGATATCGAACTTGGGACGCTGCTCAGCATTTTCAGTTTGAATTTCCTCAGTCTCAGCGGCTTCCGTAGCTTCAGTGGCTTCTCCAAAAGTATTTCCCATCTCCTCCTCCGACGACGAGGAGCACTTGGGCCGCATCTTGCGCGAATGGGGTAACATCTGGAAGATATCGGGATACTGGACTCCTTCAACCACGCCAGATAAGTCCAAGTTAAGGCTATACTCTTCATCATCTTCCGCCTCGTCATCTGCATCAACGCCGGTGTTGACGCCATATTCATCCTCGAGTTCCTCCAGTTCCTCACTGTCCTCGGTCTCTGTACTCTCTTCCAGTTGCTCCCGTTTCTCCTCCACGTTTTCCACATAACTTTCGTCTGTATCACCCAGCTTCCACTGAGCTGCCGGGAGATCAACTTCCATCTGTTCCCTGCGATTCCGTAAATAGCGGACAGCAGCAAGTGGCGGGTCCTGGTCCGCATCACTTCCATAGTCAGTGGAATCATCGCTATAAGGTGTCAGATCGAAGGTGTAATACAGATTGTGGAGCACATAACCACTGGTAGGATCCTCATAGTAATAGATGTCAGAGACCCACACCTCCGGTACGGCAGTGGACCTCAGTTCCACGACCAACAAATCTTGGTGCTCGGCCACCTTCGGCTCTGCCAAAACGAGCTTGGTAATGGACGTGCCAAAGGCCTTCAGTACAATGGGAAACGTGCGCGTATGTCTGGAGCTGGGCCTGCGATACTGGAATATGATGTCGTACAGGAGCTGGGGCGTGATTAGGGGGCACTCCTCAATGTGAATAATGCGCAGCTGACTGCAGGCGCTCAGCAGCTCCAACACAATGGAGTTGTCGACCTGGACGCATGCGTCCAAGTCAATCTCGACCAGCTGTTGCAGCGGGAACAGGGCCGGTACCGAGTCGCCGCCGAAGAACTTGTTGTGGGATATCAATAGCCTTTGCAGTGCTGGCAATTGGGCGATCCGCCGCAGATCGATGGCGTCCAGGGCGTGGTTGCCGCGCATCTCGAATTGATGCAGCTCGGTTGCCTTGTGCTCGATGAGCCAGTTGAGGAGCTGATGCTCTATCTGCGGGCCCGCGGGGCGTGTGTAGATGATCAGATGCTTCAGCTGTGGCAGGCGAACGCACAGCTCGAGCTGCTGATGCTGCAGTTGCAGCTGTTCCACCTGCAGATCCGAGAGCTGCGGGTCACTATGATGCAGTCGTCCGAATCCCCGAAGACCGAGAATCTCCAATTTCTGCAGACAGTTGGCCTTCAGCGTGTCGCGCAGATCCAAGGCGCTGAGGTGGCTCAGCTGCAGCTGGCGCAGCTCCGTCAGGCGGCGGCAGATCCGCGTTATATACTTGACCCGTATGGAAGGGCAGTAGTCGATTAACAGGCACTCCAAGCTGCGAGGCAAGCGGTTCATATAGTGTCCGGTAAGACGATCGTTGCGTGTCAAATCCAGCAGGCGCAACTTGTCCAGGTGGCAAATGGCCAACACGCAGGCGTTCTTCAAGGCGCAATCCTGTAGCTCCAATTCCTGCAGATTGTGCAGCTTGTCCAGCAGATCCTCTATGCGCTCCGGCGGCAGCCAACTGGAGCGCACGTGCAGGGTCTTCAGCTCGGTGCATTGCTGGCCCAGATAGTGGCAGAGCCGTTCGCTGTGTCCCGGCGGAATGCGGCCGTCGATGACGCGCACCGCGTGACCACTCAGATGAAAGAAGTCGCGCATGTCCCACATGCTCGTCCAGGCGAACTCCTCCAGGTTAATAACACGGTGCTGCAACGAGGCGACCTTCAGAAAGATGTCGCAGCAACGGCAGCAGGTGCGTGCCAGGCGCAGCTGGTCGACCAGCTTCAGGAACGTCATGATCATCACCAGGCAGATGTCGTCCAGCTGCAGGAGCGAGCTCTCGCGCGGAAACTGCCGTCGGAGGGCACAAGGCTGGCCCAAGGCGTACGGCTGGCGCCAGCTATAATAGCTCTGGACATTGAAGAGGAACCCCTCGATCGTATGGATACGGAACTGCAGCGCGGCAGCAGCATCCTCGGGCTGCTTGTACAGCACCAAGCCGACCCGGTAGGTGTCGCGCCTGAGTTTCGGCTCCAACTCCAAGCGGAGCACATGGCCGAACTGCCGGAAGTGATCCAAGAGGCTGCGCAGACTGATGCGCACGTCCACATTGTAGAGGTAGAGCTTCCTGATGAGGATGTGGTCCTCGGTGTAGGCCAGGCGCCCCTTGAAGTAGTAGTTCAGCTCGTTCCAGCAGTACAGCATGCTGGACTGCACGCCGCCCCGCACTCGGTTTCCAAACATTAACGAAAATTGAACAAAAACTAACTAAAACACGAAGCCTTTTGATGGTGCGCCGCGTTCTCCAGGCGGGGCACAGACGGGACTGACGGGACAGACGGGGGATGCGGATTAAAAGAAAACCGCAGGAAAACAAAACGGAAAACGGTTAAAACAAAAAAACAATTAAAACACGAACAAAAAATGTACAGAAATTTATGAAAATTATTTGGAAAAATATTTAGGTCTTTCCAGTTGTCTGGCTAAATTTCAACTGAGCTCTCCCCAGCTCGGACTGGCCCAGGTACTGAGCAAACGGCCCGAATCGATCTCAAGGCACACTTGGATGGGCCAAAAAAACCATATTTTTTTTTCCTAGGTGTCGGGTGGAGACGGAGAGCAGCAGTTGCCAGCGGAAGAACAGTGTGCCGTGGCGGAATTAGCCATTTGGAACAAGGACGACTCCAGCGACATTAGGCCCGATGAAGCCACAGCCGTGAAAGAAGCTACAGCCGCCGCAGCAGCTCGCCTTGCCTTCAGTTTATGTTGTTCCGCAGGTTGTGGCAGTTTCCAGGCCTGGATAGGCCTTACTTTCTCCTGGTGTCCTTCTTTAGCCTGCAAGTGGCTGCATCCTCTGTGGGCTCCAGTCTCTTCTCGCATCGCCATCCAATCAAGAGTTGCTCCCCTAAGCCCAGACTCTTAATTCCGCATTCGGAACGTCTAAAGAAAGCAATCACCCAGCAGCACCCAGCTTAGGAGAATTGTGTTCCATCAGGACAACGCCTGAGCACACACACCTATAGTGACTGGTTAGCATCTCCGAGAGCTTGGCTGGTAGGTTCTGAGGCCTCCACCTTATACTCTGGACCTGGCACCAAGTGATTGCCATCTGCTCCTGTCCATGGCGAATGACTGAAGAATTGCGCTCAAGAAAAGCTTGTTCCAATTGTTAGTTTTTTGCCCATAGGGTAAAAGGTTTCCATGAGAGGAACAGGATGAAATTAGCTTCAAAAGGTCAACAAGTCATCGAGGCAAATGGTGCATATTTGGATAATTCGTATAATTCTAGCTATGGTAAATAAAGCCTATATATTAGGCTTAAACAGAATTTATACAAAAGAAGTTGCCTTTTCAATTGATGTCGAAAATGTTTTCCAGCCTCTTTAAAATTTGGCTGTACCACCCAAAGTTTCAGTGCATCTGGACAAAATATGCCAGTTTCCCGAAGCAGCTAAGCGGAGCTCTAGGAGAAGTCTTTTCATGAACGCTTCTTGTAGTGGTTTCAGTAGTTACTTCCAATTAGGTCAATCCAATATGCAGATGCAGAATTACACATTTGTTGGGAAGGATATTATGGCCCAGATATCAACCCAGATCTGAGTTATAAAGTTTTACTTCTCAGAGGAACTGCATGGGACTCTAGAAGAAATGGGTTTGTATGAAGAGTTCTTGTAGTGGTTTCAGTAATCAGCTCTTATTATCAGTCCGTTTGGATATAGGGGGATTGGTGGGAAGGACACTATTTATGTGTGTAGATATTAGTCCAGACTAGGACTATCGGATCGAAGCCTGAAGCACAATTTGTCTTTCTGTTTCCTTCACTGAAGACCCCCGACCATGGAGGCCCCCCAGACCAGGACTATATAGTTATGAATTGATAAGACTGTTTGGAAGTGAAGAAAACAAAGGTCATGTCCTGGACATGTGCGGGGCTGGAGAATCCATGACATCTTGCTGCCCGGACAGTCATTATTATATCGCCATAAGAAACCAACTTTCGACATACTGAAGATTACGCCAAAACCAGTTTCTCTTTCCATAGGAGGGTCAAGAACTCGACATGAGTGGGGCTCGAATACACGACCTCTTTGTTTGACGAGACAATGAGCTATCCACTTGTCCACCAAGGCCGGATAATACCCTAGCCCTATATCGGTTAATACTATATATATAACAATTCTTAAGAAACTATAGGGAATACGCATCAGACACTCTTTTGCAGAGTATAAAGCTCCACAACATTATAAATCAAGCAAATTGACCAATTCCAATTCCATATTTGGTCAAAATTCCTATAGAGTAAAGTTATGTCCTACTGCTCCGATTCTCCACGAGCAACTTGAAACTGTTATACAACATGGATTCGATATTTGATTAAGTTGCGTATTTTGATTCGATATATATAATATATATACCTATATATATTATAGTAAATCATTTATCTTTATATTATTGTAGGTATATACAATCCAATAATCATAATAATTAAAAAAAAATGATAATAAATTGAAAATATAGTTTATAAAATATATAAAAAGTTGTTTGCTTTTTGTTTTTGTTTTTCTTTTTGCTTTTGTTTTTCCCTCTTTCTTTTGTTTAAAAAGTTCTATAACAGTTTTGTTTGTTTCTCCTAACTTCTGCTTCCTCTTCTATAGGTTTGGTTTCCTTTTATTGTTTGTTTTTCTTTAATTATTATTTTTATTATTATTATTATTTAAGCATTTGCGTTGGTTTGTTGCAGTTGTTGTTGTTGTTCTTTAACTATCCATAGATTGATTGATTGATGTGTGTGTGTGTGTGCGTATGTGTATGTGTGTCTGTGGGTGTGTGTGTGTGTGTGTGTGTGTGGCGTGTGGTGTGCATGATGGCTATCTCCCTCTCTCTCGCTTTCGTAGTCTAATCGGCTGTCTCTGTCTTTCGTCAGTTCAGACCAAAATTCCAAAAACCCCTCCCCCCCACGCCCCTCACGAATTCTTTTGCAACTTGTTTTTGTTATTTTTGATGTTCTTGTTGTTTTTGTTGTTGTTGTTCTCTTTTGTTGTTGTTAATAATGATTTTTTATTGTTGTTTTTGATGTTGATGTTGTTGTTTATATAGTTAAACTTATTGCTGTTGTTGTACTGCAATACGTTATTGTTGTTGTTGTTGTTGTGATAGGTATTGTTATATGGTTGCTTCTTGTTGTTGTTGCTCTTATTGTTGTTGTTGTTGTTTTTGTAGTCGCAGTCTTCTGGGCCAAATTGGTTCTAAGACGCTGCTGCTGCTGCTGCCGCAGCCACAACCGTTGACGCCGCCGCCCCTGCTGCTCCGGCTGCCGCCGCTGTCTCGTTGCTGCCGCCGTCCAGATGATTCAGCTGCTGTTGCTCCTCCTCGGCGCGCAGCTTGGCCGCCTCCTTCTCCTGCAGCTGCGCCTCCAGCTCCTCGATATTACGGAAGATGCGCGCGTACTGGAAGCGCTCCTGACACGTCAGCTTGTAGGCATCCGCCTCCTTCTCGCAGTTGCCAAACACGTCGCCATCCCGCAGTGCCGTGTAGATCTTGATGGCCTCCTGCAACACCACTAGGATTAGACACTGATCGACTAGACCAGAGGACTACAACTACTCACCTCTAAGCGCAGTTTGCTCAAGTTAAAGCTGGTTATGAGCTTGATGGCTGCATCCTTTTTGCTCGGATCCAGCTCGTAGAGTCCGCGTGCGCCCTCGTATAAATGCAGTATGGAAGTGGCATGGTGCTTGGCGATGAACTCGTCGTTCAGCTGCTGTGGCGTCTTGCTGCCTATCAGTTCTTTGGTCGCCTTGTCCAGCACCTGCTGCACATGCACATTGAAGGGCTGCTCCGCCTGGGCGCTGGCCAGCGCCTTCATGAAGCGTATGATGCAGCTGTGGAGCACCGGATGCGTGGCATCGAGGGCACGGGCACGGCGTATGGATTGCAGCATCAGGAGCAGCTTGTTCTTGCGATAGTAGACCTCAAAGGCCAGTAAATGCGTTTCGATGCGCTCTTTGGCTAACTGCTGCAGTGGCTTGAGGAAGTCGATGGCCTTCTCCAGCGGCTCATCGGTGCGCTCCAGCTTATCGGGTATGAGCTCGTCCAGCTGCGGGGCATCGGGATCGGTTTCCTGATTCGCTTGCTGCTTCGACTTCTGGTGTTGTTCCCGCTTCACCTGCGCCTGTGCCGCCTGGGCGCTCTCCAGCTCGGCTTTCTTCTTGGCCTTGCGCTGTTTGCTGCGCAGCTTCTTCAGCTCCGATGGTGGCAGATTCTCTGCAAGGGCAAAAGTCAAGTCATTCCTGGCGTTTGGCATAGATGGGTCTTCGCTTACCAATGTCGATTTCCTCAATGGTCGTTTCCGACTTCAGGGGCTTGTCGTAGAGTCGGATGTAGACCTCGATGGCGCACTTGGCGGCCTTGAAGTAGAACGGATGGCGACGCAGCACATCCTCCAGGCGCAGCAGGCCCACATAGGCACGCAGGGTCATCTTGCGCATGCAATACGTATGAAAGTCAAACTGATCCTCGATAATCTCAGCAAAATGACGATCCACTTCGTGGCACTTCTTCAGTGCGTCACCCCAGCGCTCCATTCGCTGGAAGGCTAAAGCGCACTCCGTTTGGAACCACATGCACTGCATCTCGTTCAAATTATCCATGGCGGTGACGCCCTCTCGCGTGAATTTCGAACAAATCTCCTCCGCCTCAACAACCATGTTCGCGCGCAGCATATACTTGGCGCACTTGGAGTTGATGTAGCTGAAAGGATTAGAAGATTAGATCTATGGCACTGCATTAATCCAAGGAGTAGAGCCCTACCGATCAGCCGTATCCATGCTCTGTGCCTCCTCGAGCCAAACGTAGGCCTCCACTGGATCTCCGGCATGCTTGAATATGCGTCCCTTCGTTATGAGCAGCTCGATGAGCGTGGGAGTGTGATCAATGGCCGCATTGATGTACTCCAAGGCACGGTTCGTGTCGCGCATATAATCGTAATGCTGTGCCAGGAACAAAGCGGTCCAGACCAACGCCGAGGCAGGCTCCACGGGCGCGCCGGCATCCGCGTCCTCGCGTGAAAAGTGTCCGGAACGTGTCAAGTTCTCGAAGTATTGCAGCGTCAGGGCCTCAATGGTGGCGGCCTTCTCCGCGTCCTGGTGCAGCGAGCGCACGTTGACAAAGAGTGGCGGAATGCCCTTGCGCAGGCCACGACGCAGATAGTCGTCGGCCACCTGACGGAACTCCTCACCCTGGGCAATGTTCAGAGGCAGGCGGCGTGGGCAGAGCGCACGCGGATATTGCGTTTGGAACTCCCGATAGACGGCGACAACATCGCTGGGCGTGGTCACGCGCCGAGCGGCCATATACTGCTCGTAGTACAGGACATTTTCGGGATTACGTTGGATGAGCTTCTCAAAGATGGGCACTGCCTTGTCGTGTTGCTCCAGCTTGATGTACAGATCACCCAGGGTTTCCCGCACGGCCAGCTTATCCACAATCTGTGCCTCGTATTTGAGCAGATGATCGAGTGCCTGGTTGAGACGCGAGGATTCAATGAGTATCTGGTTCTGGTATAGCAACAGCTCCGAATGGCGATAGTCGTGGGGCTCCTGAGAAAAAAACAATTGTTGAAAGACCTGGATCATGGAGTTTAAGCCGAGTCATACTTACAATGGATGTCTGGGACTGGCTAAATGTTTCGAGTATGTTGTTGGCCATGTCGTAATCCCCGACCAGATGATAGCTCATGGCAAATCCAATCCAGGAGGCATGCTGCGATGGTCGCAACGTGAACAAATGATGCCGCGTCTCTTTGTAGCCCTCCAGATCGCGCATCTGCATCTGCAGCAGCGACAGATCCTTCAAGATCTGCAGATTATCCTTCTCCCATTTGAGAGCATTCCGATAACATTTGATCGCCTCGTCGTATTTCTTATCGCTGCGCTGCAGCAGACCGTAGACGTGCCAGCAGACATGGGATCGCAGATCATTGCGCAGGCCCAGACGCACATACTTGTAGGCCTCCTCCCGACGCCCCAGGCCGTTAAGGGTTAGACCCTTCATGGCCAGTGTTTCGCCATGTTCCGTATACTTGGGATTTGAGAGTATCTGCTTGGCCAGCTTCAGGCCATTTTTGTACTGCTTCATTTCGTAGCATTTCTGGGGAAGATTCAAGAGAGAGAGATTAGATGATTGGGGGAGATGAGATTTTGATATTGGATTAGTTGGTGGCTGCGTGGGAGGTTCAATATTAAGGGGGTTCGTACGAAGGAGCAGAGTAGCTGCTGGGGCAGATGAAGGAGCAGAGTTGATGCTGGTGCAGATGGAAGAGCAAAATCGCTGCTGGGACAGCTGGAGGAACTCAGTCAGAACAAGGAAATGCCAGTGCCGACATGCACCTGAAACAGCTGCCGCCAATGGGCAGACACATTGGATGACCACGGAGGTTCATTGATGAGCTCCCGGAGTAGGATATGCACCAGCCGGCACAACGGGCATAGATATGAGATGACCACGGGCCCAAAGATGAACTGCCAAGCGCTCTTGGGGGAGCAGGACATGGAACAGCTGCCGCCACGGGCAACGACTGAGACTGGCAACCACTCAGGCCCATTGATGAGCTGCCGGAGCAGGTGAACGAGCCCAACTGAAGCCGGCTTGGGTTGAAGCACCTCTGACCGGAAAAAATAAGCAATTCTAAAATATGCTAATGACTGGCTGAGCCACCCTCGTATAATCGATATGCGCTTGAATAAATCGGGCAGATCAAAAAATATATATATAAAAAAAAACTATACATATGTATTTTGAGGTTATGCGAGCAGCAACAACAACAAAAACAACAGACAGCAGTGCGGCGTTGCCACAACGGGTGCAGGGGGGAGCAAGCAGCTAGGGGGCAGCGGGTGGTCGAGAGGCATGTAACATATTACGAATTCCAATTGGAATTTTGGCCAAACCAAAGCCAAAAATAGGAGCAACGAGCAAAAAGCACATGATAAGCTTGCAGCACACACACACACACACACACACACACACACACACACACAC
>JBANCY010000031.1:79047-111484 GCA_037040045.1 Phorticella flavipennis
GAGGGCACAGTCGGGGGGGGTGGGGTCAAAAACAAGAAAAAAACAGGAGAAAAGAAAAAAAAAAACACGGGACGTGTGTAGCACACACACACACACACACACACACACACACACACACACACGCACGCCACATGCCTGACTCTGTATGTGTGTGCGTGTATGTGTGTGCCTTTAACAGGCCCCGTAGCAGCAGCCGGCTTTGTGCGTGGATTTTCTAGGGTATCTAGGGTATTCCCGATTCCCGGATCTTACCAGTAATTTGCGAAAAAGTGCACCCTCCTTGGGCGGCAGTGGATTGCTGGAAGGCATCTTCTACGTTTCTGCTCCGGGCTGCTTCTGCTTCTGCTGCTGGCTGCGGTCGCTACTGTTGCTTCTTCTTCTTCCACTTCTGCTGCTGCTTTTTGCTTTTGCCTTTTCTTTCTTTTTCTCTTTCGTTTCGTTTCGTTTTCGTTTCTTCCTTCTGCGCCGGATTGAAAAAAAAAGGTGTTATCTTGGGTGTAATTGCTATAAAAACGCTCTCGGAGGAGGCCCAGGCACACGCACGCACAACAAAAAATATATATATGTCCACACACACACACGGCGTAAAAATATAGATATATTATGTATGACTTGAGTTCTATAGGTGAAACACACCGCGAGCACGAGCGAAATTCGCCTTGTCGGCGGAGGAGACGGCAGCACGAGCTAGAGATGCGCGTGAGCCATCACCATCACGACCAAATGTAGCTGTCAAAGAGGCACGCACAAAGCACGAGACGGCTGACTGCTGATCAATCAAACCATCAATCAATCAATCAGCAGAGCCTAGCAGTATATATAACATAAGTCAAACGGTTTTACCTACAAACTTAAGCCAAAAATATGGCAACGTTACAGTACAAAGTTTTCTAACTTTTTCATCGTAATCTAATCATCGTTTCATCGTAAACGCGAAAAAAATGCAAGTAAATTTTAAACTACACGTTTTGTTCAATACATGAACTGTGTTGGTCTATAGAATCGCCTTATATATATCCTAATCCACTAAATATCAGCCATCTAAAACTATATAAAATCTCCTTATATACCTTAATCTGGCTAGATCAACGGTGTATTTTTAATATTTAAACATAATCAACGCACAAAAAAATTTTAACAAATATTATAAAACACGCTTTTTTAGGACCATAAACTGTGATAATCTATAGAATCACCTTATATACCGCGATAATACCTAAAAACGATATTTATATATTAAAAATTAAACATCGTACAACATAGTCAAGGTAAACACAAAAAAAAAATAACAAAATTTTATATAACACACCTTGTTTAATACATAATCTGTTATGGCCTACAAAATCAGGTTACAGGCCTTCTAAAACACTATTTATATATATTAAAAATTGATCCATTGGCACATATATCCCCTATGTTATCAATTTATACTCCACTCCACTTTTTTTAAGCTACAAAAATGTGTGCACTTCTCACTAAAATTTCAAATTTTTCTAATTTTACTCCAGCTGCAATAGTTGATAGAGCTCTCGTGTCACAACTATCGCGCATCTCTAACAGCACGCACACACACATCGCACATGCAGCATGTGTCGGCGCTTCGTGCTGAATGGCAAAGTCATATGCGATTCACTCACGTTGCACGTTGCCGGACTTCTATGATTTATTTATTTACATAAACACATTTACTTACATTTCTCTTGTGTTTATAACAAAATTAAAAGAACTTTTATGCTATTTTTTTGAATATTCAGCTGTGTCACTGCGCCAAGTGGCAAGAAGAAGCAGCGAGTTATGTAAAACGTCGGAATTCTGACTTAAAATGAATGCAATACGCACACTTGCCGCAGGCAGTGGTTAGGAATTTAAACAATTAACACGTAACGCACACGTATTTTATTGACTTTTGAGGCGAGACTGTAGCAAATATACAATTTGAAGCTGCTAAACAAAAACTGACATTCACACGAAACGCCGACACAACAGCTGTCAGCGCTGTTATCGATTAGTTGTTTTCAACAACTGTTATCGGCCTGTAACCTGTGCAACGGTTATTGCAAAACATAAATAATACTATGAATTCCTTGGCCAAACTGGGCAGCTTTGTGTGCCAAAGCGTGCAAATAGCCGGCTGCGGGGTGAGTTTGGACTATGCCTAATTGTTGGAGAAGGTGTCAACCCGGTTTTTCCCCGTATTGCAGCTGCAGCAGGTGCGCACAAAGTACGCCGATTGGCGCATGATACGGGATGTCAAGCGCCGCAAGTGCGTCACGGAGCACGCCAAGGATCGGCTGCGGGTGAACTCGCTGCGCAAGAACGATATACTGCCCATTGAGCTGCGCGAGGTGGCCGATGCCGAGATTGCCGCCTTCCCCCGCGACTCTTCCCTGGTGCGTGTGCGCGAACGCTGTGCACTTACGTCACGTCCCCGCGGCGTGGTCCACAAATACCGCCTCAGCCGTATTGTCTGGCGCCACTTGGCGGACTACAATAAGCTCTCCGGCGTGCAGCGTGCCATGTGGTAGAATTATAACTAGTTTCTGTTACAAATCCTCGAGAAATAAATGTGTTAAGGAGCAAATGCCGGGCGGAGCAGTGTTTGGGGGGAAGTCCACTCCAATTGGACGGAACACGAGTTCCAAGCGGTTCCGACTATAAGGTGCTAATCCCGAAATGGTGTCAATTGACAGAGTTAGGAACTAGTAACTGGCTTAAATCATGAATGGATGGCCATTCCGCTGGTTATGCTAGTTCATTTGGATCATATTATTATATGGGCCAAGCAACCCGAGGAACTCGAGCATATAGACAACCGATTTTGTTCAAATTTGGCATATAGTAGCTTATAAGAACTATTTTTAATTGTACTCCATAGGAAATGTCATTTACAAATCTCTGCAAGATCTTTGCCGGGTCGGTTGCTATGATTTGTTATATATCACAGTCAGCCGATCCACGCAGCTAGTCACTGCGGTGCTAAATCTCAACCCCCTAACTAGCCACTCCAAGAGCAAGGCCTGTGCGTGCCTGTGCCGTGCTTTCATTTGATTTGGCGTTATATGACAGCTTTGCGTCTGTTAAAGCCGGCAGATCCAAGTGCTTTGCTTATGGGTATTATGCTAGATCCATTAGCAGCAGCTGTACCAAATTTCAGCACGATAAGGCCATAAAGAACCGAGTTAGCTTGGACTGCTCCAGTAGAGTGGGGGCTAATCTAAGCCAAACATGATTTAGGTTTTTTTTTTATCTTATGCTGTTGTTTGTGGAGTGATTCACCCCATGTATAAGCTTTGTAATACTTCAAAACAAGCGGGTATTGTGAAATACCGCATGCTATGTATGATGCAACCTTTTGGAGGGAAGCGTTCTTATATGGACGAATGCAAATACAAATTATACAATCGGCTTTTAGTTAGTAGTGTTATAATACATACAGTAAATACGCAATTTTGACCCACAATACAACTCTTGTTCTTGTGCTGGTTTTTTAGTTTGGGTTTTGTCGGGTTTATGTTTTTGGGGGGTTTTACAACTTTCTCTCGGGGGTCTCTTGTTGGGGGAGGGCCTGGGGCCAACTTGAAAACAATTAACCTGTTACAATAGAGCGGGACTTAACCAAAATTGTTTACACTATACACGCTTCGGCTCTTAAGATCTAACACATCCGAGATAATAAAACTGGATGAGGTCAAGCACCGGATTCTGATTTGATGCCGCGCCTAAGGGTTGAGTGGTAGGGAGGGATTGAGAGAAGTATGGGGGGAGTGCATATGCCTGTCGGTTTATAGTCAAATGGGATAAGAGAATTTTGGATTCGCCTGCCGGTTGGAAAGAGTTGGAGGGGGCAAAAAGGAACTGCTTGCCAACATGCCGGGTCAGGCGAAAGAATTTGGAAATGGAATCTGCTGTCGTGGTGGGTTTGGTTTTTGTGTGGTTTGGAATAGTAGCATGTGGTCTGTGGGGTGGGCTGCTGGTGTGTCAGGGGGATGTGGGTTGTGTGGGTGAGTCCAAGTTGTACTGTGAGTGGTTTTTAACTAATTGTATACATATATAGATATAGATCTAATCACAGGAACCATCCAGCCAGCCATCACGCCACCTCTCGTTCACCTTGCTGCAGTCGAACAGAGGCTTGCCCAGCTTGTCATTCACTCGATTATGGAACTTGCAAAGCCACAGCGCCAGATCCTTTTGGGAGTTAACATTCACCGGGTTGACCTCAATGCTGGAGGAGAAAGACGCGATGAGAAATGGTTGGAATGCTGATCCGATGCTACTTACTCGGTGCGAAAGTCCTTGGCGCAGTACTCGCAGGGGTAAAGACGCGAGAGGACCTCGAAAAAGGTGCGCATGTCCCGTTTCTCCGTGTCCGTGGGATTGTCCGAGTAGAAGGCGGCCATGGTGTGCAGCAGGCCCCAGGTGGATATGCCCAGGCGCACCTTGTCCAGGGGGCAATCGTCGCGTGGCGCCGAAACGTTCGCGGTGTTGACCGTTAGCTTCTCAGCGGCTGCCATATGTTTTTCCTGGACACAGAGGGATCTGTTAGTATCGGGGGGACTGTCAGATTATCAGATTGTCGGTGGGATTACCTTAGCTGCCTGCGTATTGGACATTAGACGCTGTTGCTTTGACCATGACTTGAAGTCGTTGCAGGTGCGGCAGTTGCTGTCCTGCTTGTGGCTGCCGGTGGTGCTGCTGGAGCTGGTACTAGCGTTGGCGCCGCCGTTGCCGCCAGCTCTGTGTGCGTTGAATGATGTCGCTGTCTCGTGGTGTGCTGGCTCGTTTTGCTTTTGTTGAAATGACGATTGGGACATTCTGAAATCGGGTTCACGCAATATACGCAAAACGGTTTTCTGTAGACGTCGTATAATCAACCGTGCGCCCTCACGACTTGGAGCTACCTTACTCTGATAGCTGTGACGTCGAATGAATTCTTTCCACATGGGCAGTCAGTCAGTCAGCTGGGGTTCGTGTCTCTTACTTAACAGGCGCTGTTAACGCCAAATTCGTTTCTGTTAGCGCAAATTGGAGACGCTGTTAATGTACATAGCGGTGGTCCACGGTGCTCGTCTGTCTGTCTGTCTCCTAATGGATATGCGATATGGCAACCTTAACGCAACCAACAGCTGTGATCCTCGTGTGCGCGTGTTCGTGCCGTGCGTGTGTGTCTGTGTGTGTGTGTGTGTGCGTGCGTGTGTTTGTGTGTGTGTTGTGCGCGCGCGAAATTCAAATTCAAATGCGTTGCTGCTGTCGGCGGAGGCGTGCTTTACGGGGGGCTTGGGGGGACCCACTCAAAAAAATCGCTTGGTGTCTTTAACTATTACTAATAATTCAAAATTACACAAATAAATTTTTTTTCGGATGCTTTTTTTTCCATTTCTCCTTATGTCCGAGTCATGTGTCACAAACTACTATATTGAACGAAACTTCAGATCCGCAGATAAATGGAAATATACAAAGGAAATCTGAAAGAAATCCGCCCCCGAAGTTCCCTCACGCCGCGAACGCACAGATCCGGCCTGATCGGTCGGAGAACTATCTGCCCTCCAGGCACTGATCCATCCGCTGGGCTTGTCTTTCTAACAACACTTTTCCACATCCCTCACCAGTCCACTGACTGTTCCAAGCCCAACTCCAGTTTGTACGTTAAAAACTTGGTCCCGGGCAACGCCGTACACCAGCAGTTAGTTTTATTAATAAAAAAAATGTATTAAATTCATTTAGTAACAACTACGGCATGATGATACCAAGGGTAAACACAAGTTAACAGTTGGACGCGGGCGTCGGTTGTTGGGCGCAGGGATTAGATCCTGGCAACAGGGTTAGGCACACACACATACACAATGTTTACATATATAAATAGTTAGGACGCTAAGGATCGTACGTTAAATAAACAGACTCCGGCTCAGGCATAGTCCCGGAACATGGTGAACAGGCTGTAGAGCACGCGCAACGTTGACTTCAGATCCATGTTGACAATGTCCTCGGGTCGTGCCTTGGGCTTGGGCAGGCCCACGTCCTGCATCAGATCGAAGGCGAAGGCCACGTTGCTGACCTTCTGGTCCACGTCGCGCGGCGTCAGATGGAACTCGTGCAGCGGCACAAAGAAGCCGCCCAGCATGCCCATGAGCAGGCACAGGTAGACTCCGTCACCGAAGTCCGTGTTCAGATCCTTTATATCAAAGTTCAGCTTGTTCAGATGCTTGTTGACAAACGTCTCCAGCGACTTCTTGACCACGGCCAGCTTGTCCGGCGCACAGTCAATCAACGTGTCGAAGGCGTCCTTCTCGCAGCGCATGCCCAGATCATCGTACTCGGAGGTAACCTGCTCCTGGAATTTTCTGTAACAAATGGAAAGATATGATTAGTTGTTTGCCGGACAGGACACGCTGGTTGGGAACTCACTGTGCATTGAGCACGCCGGCGTTTTTCTCGGCAATCACAACCGTAACGAAAACATTCTCCGGCAAACGCACTGGCGCACGGAAGTGACGCACCAGGGCAACCAGAAGATGCAATATGGCCACAATGTTCTTCGAGTGCACGCTGGCCACTGACCATTTGGGTATCTTCTGATGAAAACCGAGTGTCTGCAAGGAAAAGGCAAAGATTGGAGTTAGGAGTTCGGGAAGTACCAAGGAAATAAGCACGTGATTGGCTGGAGAACTGGGAATCTGCCAGTTTAGAGATGGTCGACTCTTTGGAAGTGCTCTCTGGGTCGGACTAGTATTCTTTCTATTCTTTCCTTCGTCACCGTCAGATCTCTAGAGTCTTGTCCCTTTCTGGAACAACCCTCTTCAACGACAGATGCCTCGTCAAGCGAAGCATTCTCCCTTTCCAAATTAACTCCATTAACTATCCGGCTGATTCTCTGTCGTTCTATCGCCTTCTGCAACAATTCTCCCCTTGCAGTTCCTTCCTCAAGCCACCCTTGATCTCTTATAAGCCTTCTCCCTTTCCAAATTAGCTTCTTTCCCTTTGTCAATTTCCATTGTAATCTAAAACTCCATTAACCCACCGAAACCATCTCTAGAGTTACGTGCCTTTCTGGATCACCTCTCCGCTCTGTGTTTATTGCGATTGCTTCCTCAATTCACCATTGCTCTCTTACATCCTCTCTCCATTTCCCAACCAATGGAACTATTTCCCTTTGTCAAGCTCCATTATCTCTCCGGAATCATCTCTAGCGTTCTGTCCCTTTCTGGCAAAACTATTTCAGCGTCGGTTCCTCAGACCAAACGCTCGTCTTTTCCAAATCAATTCCATGAATTCTCCGGAACATTCTCTAACGCTCTGTCCATTTGTTGAACAATTTCCCCCCTTCCGGTTCCTTCCTCAAGCCAGCCTTGGTTTTTTATAAGCCTTCTCCAAATCAACCGAAATCTTTCCCTTTGTCAAGCTCCATTAACTCCTTGAAACGATCTTTAGCGTTATGTTCCTTTCAGGCAAAGTTATCTCTGCGTCTGTTCCTTCCTGAAGCCAAGCACTGGCCCTTTCCAAATCAGCTCTATTAACTCTCCGGAATGCTCTGTCCCTTTTGGGAACAACTCTTCCTGTGGTTCGTGCAGTTGTCCTCAAGACAACCTTGCTCATTCACTGGCTTTTCATGTTTCCAAATCATCCCACTTCTTCCCCATTGTCGATATCCATCGCAATCTGCACCTCTATTAACACTTCGGAATCACCTCAAGCGTTCTGCCCCTTTCTGGAACTAATCTCTCAGCGTATCTTACGGTTAATTTCTTAAGTCAAGCTTGTTTTCTTTCGAAATCAACTCTATTAACTCTCCAAAACCATCTCTAATGCTCTGTCCCTTTCTGAAACAACTCCTCTCTACGTCTCCCGTTGCTTTCTGAAGTCCTCTATTTCCAAATCAACCGAAGTCTTCCCCTTTAGCTCTCCCTTCAGTCTATATCCAGCCAATTCTTCCTTCAATTACTATCTCCCCTCTCGCTCTCTTTCCTACCCCGTCACCATTAGCATTGATCGTCCTTCCCTCTCTCCCCTCCAGCCACCAGGTCTACTTACATGGTTCACCGCCTTCAGAACAATGTTCAGTTTCTCGTGCTGCCCCTGCTCCGATTGTGTCACCTCGGGCACATCCAGCTTCTTGCCCGTCAGCTTTTCCCACAGCTTGTGCAGCACCTGCCCATCGTACATGTCCTCCTCCAGCTGCTGCACAATGATGCGCTGCTCGGCAAGCTCATCGTTAATCCAATCGATGAGTATCCGCTGCAATTTCAGCACCTCCGGATCGTTTATCGATTGCGGATCGATAACAGCGCGTTGCTCGTGCTCACCTGTTGGGAAAGGGTAGATTTTATGGTATCCAAAAGGAAGACAGTTTACAGATGGACTTACGCAGGGCATAATCCTCGGGTGGAATATCGTATTGGTTGGGGGAACCGGGCGAATCTATGGCATATTTACCCTCCTCTTGGATCTTCTTGACTGTGGAATGACGAGCGTGCGAGTGAGTAGGCAATAGGCAAATGTAAACAATTGATGACGTCATGCAACACCCCCTCCCCCTCCCCCAGGCCAGGCCAGACACACACACACTTACACACATGCAGTTGATCAATGTAAATGACGCAATGTTTATTTTAACACACACACAACACACACACTCGCACACCCCCACCCACACATACACATACACACACTCGCACAGGGCACATCTGTTCATAGAACGCTTGAAATCTTCGCCTCGGAGCGCTTCCTCCTGGAACTCTCCACTTTGGCAACGTATTCCCTGGATTTAACACAAAACCAGTGTACAATTTGGAGCCATATTTGGGTTTATTCAAGAGATTTCACTCTGATCTTGGCCAGCGGGTCGTCTGGTGGGCTGTCGGGGGGCGTCTCTCACCTTCGCGGGTGCCGCGTTTGCGTCCCAACGTGCTGAACTTGTCCCAGAAGCTGTCCTCCTTGTCGCCCTTCTTGATGGTGGTGGGCGTGTGCGGGGATTTGGGTCGATTCAATGTGGACATCGCAGGGCAATTGGCGAAAACAAAACGCGAAAACGAATAAAACAAACGGAACAAAGTGGAAGTTGCAAATAACTCGATAGCGCTTGTTATCGATATGTACATAACAGTGGCAGTGGGAACGATATGATGTTGCTTAACAGCAAAATGTTAAACTTGCAGTAGAGGCGTTCCCTTAGCTTATTTAACTAACAGCGTGATTACAGCAACTGTTAAGCAAGGTTCAACAAGCTGTTGTTGGCGGTAAAAAGGCTAAATTTGGCGTTATTGGGTGTTAAACATAATAAATATAATTTTGGCTGTTTGGTAGTCATATGATATTGTCGTCCGATCCTATTGAAATTTAATGGAGCCATACAAAATTTAGAAAACTCTATGTGTGTAAAGATTTATTGCAATAGCTTGAAAAATATGGGAAAAATACAACTTATAACAACTATATTATATAGTAGTCCGATTCTTTTTAAATTTGGAAGCGCGATTGGAGAAATAATAAAGAACCTCAAGAGTTTGTATAATTTCAATGGACAAAAACTACTTTTACTATAAGACGACTTTTATATGTATATTGGCTATATAATGATATAATCCTTATGAAATTTGGCGCATCTATAGATAGTAAATTATCTTAAGATTTTGTAAGGTTTCAGTCTAAGAGCTTGAAAAACAAGGACAATGGGCAAAAACGACTTTTAGTTGTATGACAGCTATATATATATATGATATAGTGAATCGACATTTTAAGAACTTAAGTGTTTGTGAAATTAAAATGGAGCAGCTTGAAAACAATGGAAATATGGACAATGTAGTTGTATAACAGCTATAATATATGATATAGTTATCCGATACTTTTGAAATTTGGAAGATCAGTAGATGATAAGGAAAGTTAATAGTTTTAAGAATTTCAATTTAATGTCGGGGCACACCCGATATTTTGTTGAAGGGCAGTGTTTTGATACATTTGAAATTCGCTGGAACGATAGATTATAATGAATCTTATGAACGTGTCAAGTATAAATACAATGCCATGAAAAATATGGCCAAATCCGACTATTTCTTGTCTGGAAGTTATATGATGTAGTGGTTAGATCCTGGGCTTTTCAATGCGATGTCCCAAAGACTGAGAGACTACTGTGTATACAAAGAGTACAGGGCTCAATCGATTTCTTTTCCCTCCTGATCATTATTGAGGTAAATTTGGAAGATCGTCGACGTTTCTTCCTGTGTCTTATTCTGGACGTATGCAATATACTATGTTCTTCCCAGATATTATAATAATAAAGACAATGTTTAAAAAAACAAAAAAATCGAATACTTCTTATATTACTTTCAATTTAAACATAGGGGTATGCCAGACGTTTGTATATGGTATGGGGATTCGGTTTCAGATCGAGTTGGGCAGCTGGCAGGCGCGCACTGCGACCAGCTGGAGCAGGACGAAGATGGGCGAGAAGACCTCGCTGTACTCGAGACCCGTCTTGCCCGACAGCTTGAGGCACAGCAGATACTTGAAGATGGCGATGAGCACCAGGAAGTAGGTGCTCCACATGAACCGGTTGAGGGCCTTGCGCTTGTTATCCGAGTCCAGGTACATCCGGATGCCCACAATGACGCAGAAGTAGGCGTTGCAGATGTCGATGAAGAACAGCGGGGTGAAGATGCAGAACCAGTCGCACATGATCTCTGGCAGGATGTGGTTGAAGGTGCCGGAGATCTTGAAGGCCAGCGTGATGGTGAACACCAGCAGGCCGCACAGGTTGACCAGGATCTCGAACTCGGTCAGGCCCAGCCAGCGCACCAGTTCGGATAACTTGAACATAGTGATGGTATCGGTTCTATTGTTTCTTGGTTTGTTTCTGCTTCTCCTGCGCCTGCTGCTGATGCCGCTGATGCTGCTGCTGCTGCGACTGAGGCTGCTGCTGGCGGCGCTGCTGCTGCTGCGGCGGCTGTGGCTTGCGTTGTGGCTTTCTATCGCCGTAATTGTGGTTGGGCGGAGAGGGCGTGGCCGGTGGCGGCAGCTGGGGCACAACGATATCGAACAGGCTGTTGTTGTATATCTTGATGTGCAACGCGGAGTTGTTGCGCTGGCGGAAGCTCAGATCCTCCTCATCGCACAGCGGATGCAGTTCATCAATTAGCTTTATGGTCGATGTGTTAATCGCGTAGCTCAGCGCGCCGTCCGAGTTCTGGATGAGACGCAACGCTAGATTCAGGCCACGTGTTATGGAATATCCCATGCAATGCAGGAAGATCTCCTTGGCCCCGGAGTTAAGCAGATCCTCGCATCGCTTCTGCTGCGCCTGCGCCAGTCGGTGGCAAACAAAAGAAATTAAACAATATTCGCAGAGTTAACTGTTTACGTACGCACCTTGAAATCGGTTTTGCTGGTAATATAAATGTGATTATTGTTATTGTTATTCTCGTGGGCAGCACGCGGAGGCACCTTGCGGACCACTCGATGGGTTGGCTTGCCGCGCGGCTGCTGCTGTTGCTTCTGCTGGTTGTTTCGGTTGGTTCTCGGCTTGGCCCCGCGCTCAGTTGGATTGCTGTCCATTATCAATAAAAGGCACCAGCATTTAAGCAATCTGCCATTACCTCCGACCGAGTTTTATTTTATGTGGAAATTGCGAACACAAAACTATTTGCTGACCACAATTTCATACGGTTCAATTGGATCGTTCAAGCAACTGGCTCATTTGGTTCATAACACAAGTGCATAATCGTTCAATTGAACTGCTGTTATCGATATCGAACACAAAGTTATTGTAAATAATCAACGAACAATTTAAGTTTATTATGTATGTATAGATTATTGGAGTATATGACTTATATGAGCGACTTTTTATGATGAAATTTTCTGCAATTCAGCTCGAAAAGTTCGGTTATTAAACTGACATTTAGCAGACTTCGCTCGATAAATATCGGTGCAGTGCTGCCAGAATTTTGAAATTTCGTGTAATAAGTTGCAAAAATAAATGAAAATATATATTTTTTGACATCCTCATGGGAGCCCAGGTTCTTTATCATATACTGAAAATTGTAGTTGTTAAGGTACTATTAGCTGTACGGATTCAACACTTATTAAAAAAAAAATATAGAGAAAAATATTTATGGAAATTTTTCAAACAATATTTAATATTTATAACAAAATATAAACAAAAACATACATTCCGAAAAAAAAAAGAAAAAAATAATAATTTTAATAAAGCTTTGTCAATAATTTTACAATTTAAAACAACAAACTTTTGGAAAAAAAGGAATAATTATGAAAATTTATGAAAATTGCTGATTTTTTCCAGCAGATTTTTTAATATTCATAATAATAAAAGACAACAAAATAATCGTTCATTACCATTAATAATACAATAAGGATTTGAAACTATCAACTATAGTATGCTAAATATATTTATAGTATCTAAATTTTAATACTCCTCTATATGATCTTCTAATAATATAATAATATAATTATCTATTAAAATTGTGGAAATTCAGTGCTTAAAATAAATATTCCATAATTTTATTATATACTTAGATATCCAAGCTTATGTGCAAAATGCCACTTAACAATTTTTAAGCTCGACAAAATAATACGAATCATCCAGAAGATCAAAATATATTGAATTTGTACATATATAATTTATACATATCGATTTTTTCTATTAATTTGATTTAAATGTACAGAATTTATTGCGAATTATTGAGGTATCCGACTTAGGGTGATTTAGGGGGAAAAATAAATATATTTTCCCCTAAAACTATTTTAAGCTTAAAATTACAAAAAAAAACTGATCTGGCAGCACTATGTGGACTTGAAATGATCACGTAGGCCATGTGTGGTGGCAACGCTGCTCTAGCTGTCACACTTTGACACTCGTTGTATTTTGTACGATATATTTTCCACTCGTTTTCACATCTCTCTATCGCACTCTATAGTCGACTGGTTCGTGTTCGTAACAGCAGGAATCGCCTCAGCAGCAGTTTTGGAACAATTTCCCCATTCTATTCGGTAAATCAAAGGTATGTTTTTCACACACAATGCGAGGCGGCAAAACGCAACAAAACAGACATAATTCAAGAGGCGCAAATCAAAGTTAATCAATTGTGTTTCGCCCAGTGGCTAAATCAATGCATTTATGCAACACACACACACACACACACTCACACATACGCATAAGTATTTGTCATAAGTTCACTCACACACACACACACACAAGCATACGTATACATATGTATTTGCCAGGCCGCCGCTGACTGTTGAGGCTTTTCGCAGCGGCAAAGTCGTTATATAACTCTTCTAATATTATTTTACTGAGTTACGAATCGCATATGAATATACATATATCTCTTTTGGCCTTAAGTAAGTTATGTGTGCGAAGAGAGCAGTCGCCCCCCACCACCCCCAGTTCCCAGTGTTAGCGTTACATAAGTTTCGATCGAATCTGCATTGCGGCCGAGAGAACCCCCCCTAAAACCCCTAAAAGCCCCCCTTCCCCCGCATATTTTGTAGCAGAACAAACAGTAAAAAGCAAAAAGTATTGTTTATAAACGCAAAACTCCCTGCACAGATCTCTTGTGGTCCAAGTAACGTTTTGTATTCATGCGTTCAAGTTCATTTTTCCATGCAGGACGTGCAAATCCGCTCCCAACCGATTTCAGTTCAAACAAGTTACAAATCTGTCGCAGAATCAAGCACAAATTACAAAAACCAAACCAAAACCAAAAAATATCAAGAAATTTAAACAATAAACACATAAAAACGCACGCGCTGCATGCACCGCACCGCACCACAACGGCAACTCCGCAACCAAGCAGCAACAACGACAATAGCAGCCAGCTGCCCACTATTTAATTGGGCTGGCAACACCGCGTGGGATAACAACAATAACAACAGCAGCAGCGGAAGGAAACTACAAAAACATTGGCAACACCAACGGAACCCCAACAGCAACAACAACAACAAGAGCGGAACACAACAACAACCGTTGGATAAATCGAAACAAGTAAATTTTTGTAATTCCTTTTTATAAACAAAAACACCACCCACTAGCAAAGCAAACGCATCAAAAATTGTAACAAAATCAATTGCATAAGGTAATTATCGGTGCCCGCCGCCCACTGCCCACTTTCTTCATAACAATTTCCATTTGCCTCTGCCCCAAGTTGCCAGATCTTGCCTTTTGTGGTCCGTTATGTGCGGTTATGCTCCACAGCAGAGATGCGCCATATTTGCATAACAGTGACTGGCTGCACGCCGTTAAGTCGCAGCTTTGTGCATATATTTTGCACATTTCTGGTAATAGATCTATTTCGCCATTTGGGAGTACCCCAAATTATTTAAATTAGACCATTTCAGAATGAGTTCATTCTCTAGATTCATAATTTGTTAAGGATAGCTACAGTTTTGTGCATAAATATTCTGAACCTAAAGCTAAAAATTCTGTGACAAGATCAAACTACGCATTAACAAAAAAATCTAATTCACCCAATGATTTGACTTTAGCTATTTCAGAATACATTCTTTAGATTTCTGATTTGTATTATATTTCACATTTTCCTTAAAGAGACTTTCTGTTAAGTCAGTCGCAGAATAGTCAGTTTTCTGCATATATATTGCACCTTTTACTCAAACAAAGTTTACTGGGCTCAATTTTTTTCAAAACTAAAAAATGTAACTAAATCTAAATTTATCTAAAAAAGTAAGTCCCCAAATGAATTTCCGAATAAGTACATTCTATAGATTTCTAATATTCTTATATTTGATATTTGCATAACAATGACTTTTGTCCTATATTAAGTCAGGATATTCACAGTGTAGTCACTAATGCTTTCTAGGCAAAGTTTTTGTCGATACTCAAATAAATTCTGTGACTAGATCTAATTGGACATTACTTAAAGAATTAATACTCCCAAGTCATTTGATTTGAGCCATTTCAGAAACATTCAGAAGGAAAAAATTACATTCTCTAGATTTCTGATTTAAAAGTGACTGCTGGGCTCTATTAAATCACAGGATAGTCACAATTATGTGCATACATTTTAAATTTTTGTTATGGGACCTAAAAATGTACTGAGCCCATGTTTACTGAGAAAAATCTGTGATTAGATCTAATTCAGTATTATTATTATTATGTGGCTAGAACACCTAATCGGGTCACAGCCTGAAGCGCTATTTGCCTTCTTTAAGCTTCATGCACTTATGGATTTCAAATCCTATGCCTAATTCCTTCCATAGGATTCGGCATTATCTTAAAATGGGAGTTCCCCTAATGATTGGACTTTAACAATATTCGAAATTACATTCGTTAGATTTCTAAAACCTAAAACATCTAAAGGAAATGCTCTTCCCTAAATATATTTGTATCTGTATGCTCTAGGCACCATTTCGAAAAAATAAGCTCTATTTTATAATTCTGATCTTGCAGAACTCTACGTTCACATATATTAAAAATAAATGCAAATAGTAGATAAATTTCAAATCAAATAAATATAAAAAGTCAATTTAAGAAATTGCATCCCTACTTCAGTCACAGTTGCTCAGTTGTCACTGTTTTTTCGTAAACAGCTTTTTCATCGCTAACGACATCTGCAGCATATAAATAGTGAGCGAGGGAGAGAGAGAGGGAAAGGGATAGAATTAGAATTGGAAAGAGGAAAAGAGGAAGCTGTTCATAGCTGGAATTGTCAAGTATTGCCAGCTCATTGAATTTTTTTGTATGCAAATAAATGCGCATTTTGCAATTGGGCTCGTACGGCAACGCTGGCGGGCAGGCGCTAACAGCTGATCGCCAGGCAGCACAATCAAGCGAATCGAGATAAATATTTCTCATTTTAGTCTTTTTCGGATTATTTTACCCAACTTCAAGGTCGGTTTATACATATATACATTAAATCTCAATCTTATGCTTATTTGTGCTATATATGGGCCGATCGCAAACGCAGAACTTAGGTTCTTGCTAAGGCAGCGCCTGCAGCTGGTGGTGGCAGCTCCAAGTCCCGTGCTGGGAATTTCCTCATCCGATTTAAATCGTTGTCAGATCTTAAACTGCTGGACATCCGCCTTTGCTGTGGCTTTGGCTGTCTTACGAGTTACCCAGTGTTTGAGTTTCCATTCGATTTTATTGAAAAAACAATCAATCTTGTATCGATTGTAGCTTTTCTCGTAAAAACTTATCACACTTTCCGACTTAACGTCGTGACAACCCAATAGATACGGCAGGCAGCGTCAGGCATCGTCAGGGCGTATCTCAAGTATCTCAACGAGATACCCATTTGTATATATTGTTGTGGGGTGTATATATGCGGCGGGAGTATATATGAATAACGCATACGAATCGCGTCCCAATCAAAGAACAACTGCAACTGATTGATCTAACGCGGCACAGTTTGAATTGCAGATCAACAACGGCCGCAAGCGGCGGCTAACGCAACATGTCGTCGGCACGTTTACCCTATTATCAGCAACACTCAGAGGAGCGACGGCGCAGCAGCAGCCGTGGACGCAGTGGCGGCGGTGGCGGCGGCAGCAGCCAGCGTTGTTACGAGCGCAGCAGCAATTCCCGAAGGGATCGGGCACGCAGCCGCTCCATGGAGCGTCGTCAGCGCTATAGTCGCTCTCGCAGCCGCAGTCGATCCTTGGAACGTTATCGCCGACGTCGCCAGGAACATCGTCATCGTAGAAGCTCACGTGAACATGAGCGCGAACGGGACAGGGATTACGCCAGGCGCAGCCAACATCACCGTGATAGTCGTAGCCGCACCGGCAGTCGGAGTCGCAGCTGCTCCGAAACGTCCGGCAGCAGCTCACGCCGCCCACAGCAGCAGCAGCTGCAGCAACAGCCTCAACATTTGGCGTCCAGCAGACAACCGAAAACCGTTGGTGCAAGTCCAGCAGGCGACCATGTTAAGGCTAGCAATGCCATATCCGCCGTAGGTGCCTATTACAATCTGGACACGGATGAGCCCTTCGACAAGGAGCGCATACACCGCGAGATTGAGGAGAAGCTGCGCGAGACGCTGGCACGCGAGGGCAAGGTCTATCCGCCGCCCAAGCCAGAGCCCTCGCATCCGGTGTTCGCCAACGATGGCTCCTTCATGGAGCTCTTTAAGAAAATGCAGGAAGAGCAAAAGCGTACGCAGACACAAGCGGATGCGGCTGCCGCTGTGGCTGCTGCTAATGCCGCCGCCGTCGCCGCTGCCGCTGCAGCCAGTGCCTTGCGGGATCAACAGCAACAACTGCAACAGCAAGAGGAAACTATTGGTACCTTTGGTGCACTGCCAGCCATTGCAGCACGCGCTGCCAATAGTCACGCGGCGCCCTATATAGCCGCTGCAGCCACTGGCAAAACGGCGCCGCCGCCGCCCATGGTTGGACGACGTCGCGGTGGTAAAATACTAAAGACCGGCGTGGTGGCCAAGCTGAAGGCGCCGGACGAGCGCGATGAGGATCCCAAGGATTTCTGGTCGCTTTACCTCTCCGAAGTGAAAAAGTACAAGAGAACCTGCGATACGGACAACGGCAAGCGTCCCTTGGTCAAGTAGGAGGCGGCATGGAGGGGCAGCGACTTGGCGCAGGGCAGGGGAATCAAGCTATATATATAGACACACCCACACATGCACAGACACATACACTCACACACATAGCACTCGGCACGTCTGAAAAAATTGAACTTGAACGCAGTCAGAAGGAGCTTTATAAGAAACGAGCTTGGGATTGGATTGCATGCGGGGCCTGTCAATGGATGCTCTAGGTTGAGGGGCTTTGAGGTTTAGAGAGAGATATAGTTCTTTTTTTTTGGTTAAGTGTTGCATAAACTGAACAATTTGCTTATATATATAGTTTGATGTAAAGATAAAGAATGTTCGGAAATGTTAGATATGCTAAGCCCCAAAAGGCAAATCTTTAGAACTGAATTTTGAGAATTCATTTATATGCCCCACACATATATATATAGTAAGGAATGAAAGCCCCGCTCAATTATATAGAAATATCTCGCAGTTTGAACAGAAGTTAAGCCATTTATAAAGCTCTGAAGTAAATACTATAATATATTGAAAGAATGAAGGAAAATCTTAGGTCTCAATTCCCTTAGATATGTAGCTGTAATTATATAGATCTATATGAATGAAACGTATATTGCAAATTGTATTATGTGGTCCGTTATATGTAGATCTTTGGATTATATATATGCAATATAGCTTAGTCCGTAAGTCGGCAGTTAACAAATAAGTCTGTAAATGAACACGATTTCATACTTCTCTAAATAATATATAATCTAAATATAATAACAATTGACTAACAACATGTTTGTGCACTTACTGTTAGATCATGCATTCAATCAATCAGTCAATCAATCAATCGTACAATACCTTATAAACATATATCTTCAATGTGTCTCTGTCTCTCTTTCTTCTCTTTTGAAACGAAATTGTTATATTGACATTTACCATTTTGTTCCTTTTGTCATCGTTTCATATGATTTTTGGCTTTATACTTTATACATTGATTTGCGTTTCGGCCGATTTTCGTGTATATCTTTTGGTATTTTGGGGTATTTTTTGTACATTGTGTTTGTTTTGTTTTTGTTTTACTAAAAAGTCAATATATATGCAATTTTTCATGTCCAAAAATAAAAACAGCGACAAGTCGTCCTCCGACAGCAGCAGCAGCAGCAACATGTCCGCCTACAAGATGGAGACCGCCCCCTTCGACCCACGTTTCCCCAACCAGAACGTGACCCGCTACTGCTACCAGTCCTACATCGACTTCCACCGCTGCCAGAAGAAGCGCGGCGAGGACTTCGCCCCGTGCAACTACTTCAAGAAGGTCTACAAGACGATGTGCCCCAACGCCTGGCTGGAGAAGTGGGACGAGCAGCGCGAGAACGGCACCTTCCCCGGCCGCATCTAAGTTGCTCGCCTGCAACCGATTCGCCCCACACGCCACACAACAGCAACAACAACAACCGCAGCAACCCGGGGGCAACAACAGCAACAACATATTACCTTTAGAGGAGCGTTACAAGAACTAAGAAACAATTGAATAAAAGTCAAGAAAAAAAGAAAAATCCAAGAACATTGATCTATTGATCCGGATCGGTCGTTTGTTTCTTCTTCTTCTCTAGACCCCAACACACACCCCAACACCCCGAGACACACACAGAAACATTCGTTTACAGCAAGGAGGAGCGCAGCGTTCGCAGAAGCTATACAAATTTCGATCTGTAACCAAAAATATATAGTTTAATACACCCCAAAGACAACAATAAGAACAACAACACAGCAGGTCAAGTGTACCACAATTATGTGTATTAATCAATAAACGATAAAATTATAACGATAAATGCTCTATATATGATTCGATTCATTGGATCTCTCGATCACTCGATCAGCGTCACAATCAGCTCATCCGCCTGGGCCGGCTCCTTGGGGTGCTGCGGCTGTGCCTGTTGCCCCGATTTCTTCTGGAGACGCACACGGCCCTCGCCGCACTGTGGAGAGAGAGAGATAGATATATAGAGAGAGTCAGGAATTATCAAAAATATATAGAAAAGGCAGTAAACCTACCAGAACATATACAGATCTTAGGTCAGAATTTGTACCTTAAACATAGACAAGTCAAATAGAAGATAAAACCTAAATTAATCTAACTATTCAATTCTGTAGGATTGATATTAATTTATAATAATAATAACAACCCTATTGGGTTACAGCCTGAAGCACCTTCACTACGCCACCACCTAGTTTTTATCAGTAATGCTATCGACTGGAGTGAGATTCGAACCCACAGCCCCTTGTTTGCCGGGACAGTGCACTCTTCACTTATCAACCAAGGCCCCCATCGATATTACTATTAAATTACATATAGCTTGAGAATATGAAAGTAACTTCCTTTCTACCGGCCAGAAGGGCATACAGTTCCAATGAGTAGAAGTCTAATAGGATAGGATAATTTATAATTTTAATGGGATTTATAATCCCAATTGGAACTACGGAAAGTAAAAAACAAGAATAGGAGAGAAAACGGGAGTTAAGATCCCAATAGGAACTAAGGAGACAAAAAGGAATTATATGGTAATTATGAGTTAAAATCCCAACTGGGACCACGGAGAGTAAAAAAAAGAAATTGGTTTCTAATTGATGAACCTTATATTGGGGAACTCATATTCTAGTACGATATTAAAGCATATGTCCAACGCATGAAATATAAACTCTCCTCGTTAAATAGGTATTGTCAAACTCTTTTTGAATCTTCGTACCCGACATATAGAGAATATAAGTAGGCTTCTCAAGCTTAAGCTTAGGTTTCGAATTTATGACATTGGATCAAACCCATGTATAAAGATGGAAGCACATCTGTTGTGGAGTTATAAAATTTGGTATATAGATGTCTATAAAGACTATACCGAAAATGGCGTCCGAAACAGTATCTCCCGAAAACGAAATCTTCCTGAAAACCGGCCAAAATGGGAAAGGAAAAAATATGATTTTGACATCTGGCGGCTAAACTATTAAAGCTATAGATACCATTTTTTTCCATCTTAAAATAATCTTCCAAAAATATGTTTTTTGGTTACGCTAAGGATTATATTTGCCTATTCCCAAGACTTCCTTACCAGTTCCCTATTTCTAATGATCCTTTTGACCTGCGTTCATATTTCGCCTTGATTTCAATGATACTTACCATCTTGGTTAGGACCATGAGATAGGTGCCTGTGAGGGCAGGCTGAGACGGCTTATTGGCCAACAGACTGGCCATGTTTGTGGTAAGATCTGGGGCCTGCCTGCACTGGGCTATGATATCATTCTCAATGCTCTTCAGAGATTCGGACATTGTTGGACGGGCAATACGAAGTCGGAAATGAACGTTGAGGAATGGATGCTTTGTCCTGTTTCGTTCCTGCGGGAATTCTAGATTTGGGCCTTGGATCTTTCTAGCGAAGATCAAGATTGAGCTGATGATTTTATTACTTTAGAATTTCCCGTTAAGAAAAAATAGTTCTAATATATTTATGTTTCACTTATGAAAAAAGGAAAAGCCCGACATGCTGAGTTCCGAACTAAAACTGGAAATCGTTGGAGAGTTTTGGGAATAACATATTTATTGGAATGGATTAATATATGAATAAAATGATATTGATACATATTTTGGGTTAATATTTATATATCCTTTGCTTATTGGAATCACTCCAGCAAAGTCACAATAAGCTCATCGGGTTGGGCTGGCTCCTCCGGCTTCGATTTCTTCTGGAGACGCACACGGCCCTCGCTGCACTGTGGGAATAGAAATAGTTACAATTTCTGATCTTACAATAGATATACATTTTTAGAAATAACAAGGAGATTTCTGGAACATTAAAGTTCATAAGGGCAGTAACTACTTGTTCTAAGATTTGATACTAGGTTAATTTATTAGGTTTTAGCTCAATTCTAAATACTCCCAATGATATTCCCAAGCCGGCTGTAAATTGTATTAATTTCCTATTACATACAAGTCTGTCTTCCAATATTTTCTCGGCAAATTCGAAAATTGCCTGCGAGGCAGTATGGGATCGATTTGGACATGTTCCATGATGATATAAATCCTTCTATCTATGATCAAGACCATACCCATTCAGATGTATCTTTTTTTAGCGGTTGGCCTATAAAAACTGAAGAATGGCCTGAGCTCTCTTTCAGCCTTTAAGAGGTACAGACTGGGGTACCTAAGAGCAACCCTGTTCCGGTACCTAACTTGTGATATTCATTTCGATTAAGGACCCAATAAGGTTCTCTTAAAGTTAAACTCAGTTCAACTGAACATAATGGTCGCTTCTACACGGTACCCAATAAGGATCTTAAGGTCTAGGTGGTATGATCGGAAATGATCGGTCCATAATCAATGTGGATCTCTGATCCCTATTCACTGGGATCTTTAAGGCTAATGAAACAATACCGGTTTGCCATTTTCTATGATTCAGATTTATCTTATCATGCAATTTAATAGTGTTTTATCTACAGATCTACCAAATTTCAAAGAGTTTGGCTTATATATATGCCTGCACCAAATTTCCAAAAGATTGCTCCATTTCTAACGATCTAGCAAATCTCAAAGTAGTTCTAAAACAGTACACCTGTATCGATCTAACAAATTTGCAAGAGATTTGTCTATATATATCAATGCATTACATTTATGATCGGCTATGATCGGTCCATACTCAATGTCGGTCTCTGATCCCTATTCACTAGGATCTTTAAGGCAAATGAAACAATACCGGTTTGCCATTTTCCATGATTTCACAAAAGAACTGAACTTTTTTTCTTGATTTTACAAAACCACACTTTGCTTCACTTTCCATAGAACTTACCATCTTGGTAAGGACCATTAGATAAGTGCCCGGTAGAGAGGGCTGCGGCGGCTTATTGGCCAACAAATTGGCCATGTTGGTGGTGCGTTCCGGAGCTTGCTGGCACTGGGCAATGATATCATTCTCAATGCTCTTCAGGAAGGACACCGACTCGAACACGGATAAGAAGGAGGCACGGCTTGGATCAGACATTTTTCGCGCTAGCGTTACGATAATACCTCGAAGCTTGAACCGTAGAATTCAACTGAATTCGTTGACGAGGCCCAAACCATTGCACAAGTGAAAAACGTTATGATAAATCAAGTGAAGAACCCAAAACTTTCTATCGCCGAATATATTATGCTCTTTTTTGTATTAACAGCAACGACATGTCGCAAGTTCATCGAGAGATTTCAGATTGTTTTCCAAAAAGTATGCAATAATGTGTATCCTGGGGAATATAAATTAGGCATATGCAATCGTGTATGGGTTAATTTTGTTGAAATTCGGTGAAGCGATAGATAATACGGTAATACAAGTGTATTTCAAATTTAAGAGAAATAGATTCATAAACATAGTCCCATTTGTCTGTCTATTCTTCTATGTGTAGGGAAACAAGTTCTACAGTTTTTGATTTGGCATAGCGACTTTTCGGTAAAAATTTCCTGTCGTGGCATATTTCAATTTATCATAACTTGGTCAAAACTGCACCGAATTGGACATATTATACCATTTTGTTCGTGGTTTTTGATTCCAATTCGTTCCACATTCAAATTTTTTTCATATCTTGAAAACAATTTTTTTTCGAAATTTTTTGGATTTTGGAGTAAGGGTCCCCCCTATGTCTTAAAAAAAATTTTGAAATCTAAAAACACAAGTTTTTCATTTTTTTCCATTTCTGTGGTCAATATAAGCATACAAAACTATTTTAAAACTTCGCCAGACGATTTTTATTTTTTACCCAAAAATCGACCTAAAATCGAGTAAAATTTTAAGATCTAAAGTGAAAATGTTCGTATGGGGTCATATATTAAAAGTTCATAACTTTGTCAAAAGTTTGCCGATTTTGACTTGTTATACCATTTTGTTCATGATTTTTGATTCAAAATTGCTTGAAAATCAAATTTTGTTTATTTCGTGAAAATAATTTTTCTTTCAAAAATGTTGGATTTTAAGTAAGGGTTAAAATTTGTATTTTTCCCATTTCTTTGATCAAAATAAGCTTAAAAAACTATTTTGAAATTTCAAAATCATGTTTCATTTATCACCTGAAAATGGGCCATATATGATGATCGGGTTGGATCCGGCAAATGTCAAGATCAAAAAATAAAAAACTACTTTGCTCAGATACATACGAACAGACAGACAGAGAGATCGAGTGACAGACAGACAGACGTGGTGATTCCATGTCCTAATCGTTCTGAAGGTAACTTTTGGAGGTCTACGACGCTACGTTCTTGGGATTACAAACTTCAACAGATAATGAATATACCATATTTCTTGAAAAGAGTATAACAGCGCCAGAAAATTTTGTTTATTAAATCCGGATAGACGCACGGAATGACGAAATTATCAACGGGTGAGGTGCGAGCGGCGAGGCTCAGGCCCTCCAGAAAGAACCACGATTTGGCGCATCGGACGATCGCACTATTTGTGTTTATTTATTATATATGTATGGGATTGTGCTTAGACTTCACTTTATGCACCTAGAAGAATTTGAATTTGCTTCCCAATATATGTAGTTTTTCTAAGTTTTAAGCATACTTAGAAGAAATGCAAAAGGATACGGATATGTTCTTATAGCAGGTCCTCAAATTGATTCAATTTCTATTCCTTACTTCAAACTCAAACAAATACACTAGAGTCCGGTTCTCTCTACGTTAAATTCGAATAATTTCAAGAGAAGCTCAAGAACTTTAAACAGCATCTATTCAGGATTGGTATATGGGGTCACTATTTGGGAATTTTAGGGCTGAATTCAAAATAGATGATTCTAAAATGTCGTCTAATAGGAGTCAACTTTCGAATTGTTGAAATTGTGAGATTTTGCCCATAAAAATATGAAATTCAATCATCTCTTTATGGAGATGATTTTAAAAGGATTAAACCATTATATTATATAGCTGCCATAACACTAATATTTGGTTTTGCATATTTCCTATGTTTTTCGGGCTATTTCCTTAAAAATTTACAATCACTTGAAATTTTTGTATTATCTGTGGAACAAAATATTGTATCATATAGCAGCCGTACAACTAAAGGTTGGTTTTGCCCATAACAACATGGTATAAATAACAACATCGAATTTCAGAAGGATCGTACTATAGTTCATATGATTTGCAGTCTATACGATGGAAATTAAGCACATATTTAATAGGAAGTTTCAATCATATACAGTGTTTCCCTATATTCCAAGTTTTCTGAAAAATATAAAAAAATTAAATTTTAAAAGTTGTAAAATTAAAAATTCCCCAAATTCTTTTGTAATTCACAACTGATGTTATGAAAGAAACTCATCTTCTTTTGTCGCAATTTTTTAATGTTTTATTTCTTGAATTTTCGTGAGTTAATTAATTATTTTTTAGTTTTTTAGACTACTTTAAATGCTTCAATTGTAATTTATTTTATATTTATTCATTTATCCATTTGTTTATTTAGTTTTAACTATTAATTGTTTAAATATCTCTGCTCTTCCTCTTGTTTGACAACAGTTTCATTCCTTAATTATGATCTCTTCTTTCTTCAGATTTTTATATACGATTTTCTTTAAATGCCGAGCGTTTAGCTAAACTAATCTCAAGAACCTCGAATTGTTTAAAAGACCCCTCGACGTAATACCCGACCAAACATTGTTTTGACTGAACTTTACAAACTCAACAACTGAAATTTATGCTCTAACTTAGTCCAAACTTCTTGGCTAAAACTATTTCAATTAATGGTCAAATTCTGGATGAATTCATAATATAAACTTAACAATTGCGGACGGCAGCAATTTGTGTTTTGTGATTGAAGTAACAACAATAACGAAGAGCTAATGGAAACTATACTAAGTTGGGTGCGGGGTCAACTATAGGATAATTTACTTTATCTGGTACTGAAGCTAGGACTACCTAACATTCCCGAGCAGTATGACTTAGCTTGAAATTGATATTAACATATTTCCCGATATTTTCGGCAGATGAAAAACTTGAAATTCGATTCTCAAATCGCTTTTCAGTAATATTAAAGGCAACCCTCGTTGTCCTATCGAGTCCAAAGCTTCTTAAAAGTCAATTCTTGAGCGTTTCTTTACATAATTGCCAACACTTTGACCCTAAAAAAGCTCAAATTTCTCAGAGCTAATAATGTTAAAGGCAACCCTCGCTACTCTGCAAAGCCCAAATACTGACAAAACCCAATTTTATATTAACAAACCTTAAAGTCCTCAGTTTAATGCTCATTAATATCAAAAACGAACCTCGTAGTCGCCATGGCACCCAACTCTAACTAAAAACACTTGTTTGTTGCCTAGAAAAGTTCTATTTCCTTCGTTTAACTAGGAAAGTTCGGGCTTTGACTTTATAAAGCTGCAGACTCACGGATCATTCCTCGTAGTCCCTATGGCACCCAACTCTATCTAAAATATTTGTACGTGCTTAAAAAACATATTCTGGATCTATTTTCCTGTAGTTAAACAAATTTCTTTGTTTCGATAACTTTGTTTGACAATGTTCAATCGGGAATTGTTCCTGGGATTATCTTTCTTTGGGGGAGTTTTTGGTATTTCATATTTCCAGTTAAGATCGCATTCATTTTGAGTTTTGTACTGCATTTGCATGGATCTTAGACTTAAACTTAGCTTAAGCTTAAACTTATATCGAATCTGGCTAAAAACGTGTCTGCCTGGGCCGTCTCGATAAGCGATAATTGTTATCGATAGGCCATTTTTGCAATCTTTTGGCTTGGGTGTGTGTGTGCGTGGTAATTCCTAATAGGGCAACTCTCGCTCTGTACAAGTTCTATACGATCTGACGTTGCTTGCGATAGATATAATATTATTACAAATATTCGAAAGTTTGGACATAAATTTATTGTACTTAATAGGTATGCAGATATATATCGATATATATTGTTATACTTGATCAAAATCGAAGGAAACATCAGTTGTAATTAGTATGTAGAGAGAGCAGCTTATGTTATATAAATCGATAAATCGATATTGTAACGGTTCCGAAATTGAAAAGTATGCTTAAACATGGCGACGACTAGACGTTATATATAATGTATTACATATATATTTATATATATATCTATCGCTTTATATAGTATTGTATAATAGATATTTCTAGCTTTCTGCTGATAATATTTAGCACATGTCCAACTCGCTTTATAATTATAACACAGATCACAAAATCATTAGTAATATATTTTTTCCGTTCCTTTTCAAATGTGTTTCTTCCATTTTTAGGTTAGTTCCAGTTTATAGACAGCACACGAGGAATACTCAACTTAGGTATTTGATTAATATATGATAATAGATTAGATATATCATATACACATACGTATATATGCCTATAGCTAGTTATATATTTGTTTGTATTTGAAGAGAAACAATGCTTGATTTCAACTGGCCCAACATCACTCAAGTTCAATCACGAATCGTATCATATATATAATATATATAATATTATGCCTATGCCTAGCTCCGAGCGTACCTATTGTATGGTAGTCAACAAAACTGTGTATACCTTGGGCATTCCAAAATTTTGATGACCCACACAAAACATTTCCATATTCCATATTCCATCTTTTCAAATCATATATGCGAGGAGGCATGAGCGTTTGAGGGTTTATATAGCCCGATTCCGTGGTATCGGTCTATATAGGTTTTGTGCAAAAGACGGACATCGACTTCCGTCCGTCCTATCTTGCTCTCCGACTTTGTCTTTGTTTTTCTACCCGTCTGTCTGTCCATTCCCCATCCATCTGTCAATTCATCTAAGTATCTCCCGCCCGACGGTTTCTCAGTCCATCTGTGCTCCAAGGACTGTCCATCTGTCAACTTTTAGTAAATCCCCCTCTTCATCCGAACTTCCAAAAAAGCAGCCCCCTATCCTTAATCCAATTTCCCAGCATAATCTACCTTTAGTAACCCTTAACTCCAAAATATCAGAAGTAAGCAGTTTTAGGTTTTGGAAGACAACAAGAATTGGAGCTGCTGCACCAAAAATTCCATGATACTGCCCAAAAGCAGAGCCTCAACCGCCTCTACCACGTCGGCTCCTCGCATATATGCCAACTTTTCCTTAGATCCTTAAGTGTATTGACTATATAATTAATGTCTAAACGGAATATTATGGTTTTATCTTAGATTTTTAGGAATATATAAACGAGTGTGTCGCTTGATTTTTCCATTTAAATTGTGCTTTTCTCATATATCTTTTTGGCTTTTCAACTCGATGATATTTTTTGAAAATATCCCGGATCTTCGTTCACCCTTAACGCTTGCGCGAAACCAAAACGCGTACTTCCTTCTTCTTCCTCTTCTTCTTCTGTTTGCTAGTTATTTTATCCAGTTAAAGCTTGTCCTATAAATCGTATTATTATCCCATATGCATATGGCTCCTCCGACTCTCCGCTCAACTATGCCTAGTACCAATCCCAGACCAGCCCGATCAGCCAGATCAGCGTCTATATAATAGCTACATGTTTACAACTTTCATTCCGTTTCCCTTTGGTTTCCTTCTATCGTTTCGTCTTTGTATTGCCCCCGACCCTTGTCCAACTCGCTCTTTAGCACCCGTTCCCCCTGGCCCCCCTTACGGATATAGTTACATGTAGCTATTGCTTGTTTGTTATCCAATGTCGCGCACGATTTCGATCTTATCGCACAGTTCCGGGTCGTGGATGGTCGTAAAGTGGGTCCGATCGCTGCGGAAGGTGTTGCGCTCGTTGGAGCTGGTCTTTATGGAACGCTCCGACGGCGTCTCCGTGCCGCTCAGCTGTATGCGCTTCTGCAGGGCGGACACGAAGTTCTGCAAAGATCGAAGAGTTATAGTTATAGCTGCGCCTTATCCGTATACCCTACGCACCTGTGAAATGATGTCGCCGCGTGCCGTGCGCACCTGGTACAAGTAACGGAACTTGCGCTGCCTGGCCTCCTCGCGGGTTTCCCGGGTGCGCGACTGCGCCCGCCGCATGGGCACATGCGGATTGCCCGGCGCCGGCTGTGGTCCGTGCGTCAGCAGCGGTCCATGTGGATGCTGCTGATGGTGCCGCATGTAGAGTCGCTTGCGATGATCCACGCGCCAGGCGGTAATGAAGCACTGCACCATGATGCTGATGACAATGGTCACTGGCCAAGCGGTGATCAGCAGTCCGCCATAGCAGGGCGGCGGCGTAGGATGCGGCTTCATGCTTAGTATCTGCGGGCGGAGGAAGTGAACCAGCTGCACGCCTAGTCAAAAGTAGAGGCACAGTAGACTTACCCAGTTGATGGTCTCCAGGCCGTGCATGAAAAAGTCAATGGCTCCTATGATCATGGCTGTGCCCACAATGCTGGAGGTCAGGATGGTGACATATTTGACACAGCACAGCGTCAGCACGGAGCAGATGACGGCGCCGCCCACGACGGCCACATAAATCTCGCGATACTATGAAAAGAATCAAGCCTTAGATGGATGTCAAATTTGATCCTGAGCTGGAACTTACCCCAAACTCATTGTCCGGCATGGTGGCCACGCACACAGCCATGGCAGCGCCTGACAGCAAGGCGCCGGCAAAGGCGCTGATCAGCACCGAGGCCACCGGATAGGTCGAGCCCAGCACGGCGCCCAGCAGGCCGGCCACAATGGCCAACACCGCATCGGTGGGCTTGCCCAGCCAGGTCAGCTGAAAGTCCTGCAGTATGAAGACCCCGTTGACGCCCACCATCAGGCCGCTGAGGAAGCCCACGGCCCGCAGGCAGCGGTAGCCGAGCAGCGCGTAGACGATTCCAAAGACCGCAACGATGGCCCACAGCAGGGCGGCCAGTGTGTCGGGTGCGTGGGGGGCACATGTGTGGCTGCTCTCCAGGATGCCCTGCGGAATGGTCAGAGGGTAGAGGGTTACATATTGAATCATTCAAGCATAAGAATTTTGAACAGGTGCAAAACATGAGCCCGAAATTGGGGTTGAAATGGGAGAACCCAAGCCGTTTCCTGTGCGAACCAACTATATGAACTCGACTCCCCGCCAAGCGAGCTTGATGAAATTTAATACACCTACCCACGATTGTATATATATGGCAGATCAGATATAGAAGATATAGCCATAAAACTGAGCAAATTCCAGGTGGAACAAAATCAAAATTACACTTATATTGCAAAGCTTACAAGCGATAAACGATATTCTATCTAATTTGTTCAACCGGGGGAAATTCTCAGAAAAATTTCATAATAAAAAATTTTGACTCGAGAGAGTTCATTCTTGAACAACAGGAGTTATGACAGGGATAATTAAGACAGGCATATTTCGAACCACTTTGCCTAAAATACATATGATATAGTAGTTGTTTATATGACACCTGCATTATCTTGGCACAACTTTGGACTTTAAGAGAATTATCAGACACAGATCACAGATCAGACAAACTATTTTTCGCTTTAGGCGAGCTCTACTTCCTGTAAACTGTACGTATTGAAATTTTCAGGGTAACCTTTTGACATAGTCAAAAATATATATACCTAATTTCAAAGCATTATGGGGAGAACTGTATAATTTATGGACTCCTATTAAATTTTCGAGAAATCATATTGATATGGAAGCAAATTTTAGATCAAATTTTTAAAGCTGATCGTACGCCTGTCGCAAGGCTTTCCGATCCAAGAATATAATCCCTTTATGTGGCCTTTCAAATGAAATAAAATATTTCCAAAAATTCCGAATTGTTTGCGTTTTAAGCAAAATCAAAGTACCCAAAGTCTTAATGGACCTTTTTTGGATCATTACAGTCTCATAGACCATTCAAACAGACAGCTTGTGAAGGATTGAAAAAAGTAATATAAATTAGAAGATATAAAAGTTATCAAATTCTTGATTTAAAAGTAGAGATAGAAACTTCGGAGTTTAAAAAGTTTCGAAAGAGCATCATATATCATCGTATACGAGTATTTGAAGGAAACAATCGCCTTAAGTGAAGATTCGCAGGTATCCTTTATGTCACTGACCAAATTCCTGCTACTTTCTTGACGCAATGCTCGGATAACTTATTATATAGGACTTCCTTGCTCGTTGGCCGCATTCCCTGGGCTTGACGTAGGACTGAGTGCAAATTATTTGCACACTCGCAACATAAGACGACTGCCCCCTTTGGCCCTTTGGCCCCTTGGCCGCTTGGCCCCTAGTCCCGCCCGCCACTTGGGGCAGTGTGTCAGAAGGCATGTGTAATTCGATCAAGGACGCACTTTGCATGGGTTTTTTTCGGGGGGTTGGGGTGGGTCTTGCAGGCTGCAACGCAGTTGCCACTGACACAGTTGGCGCCACTTGGCTGTCCACTTGGCACATTGATGACTCAGTTGGGCGCTGGGCACGGGGCACGGGGCACGGAGCGCCTGGCTGTTGACACATAAACCCACAGCAGATGCAAACAAAGGGTGGCGGTGGGGCAGTTAAAGGGGCACCTAACCTCAATGTTTTTACCCCCTTTACCCCCTATACCCCCTCGTGTGTATATGTTGCGCCTACCTTAATCAAAAACGGCCAGTCCAGTTGTGCCACACTCCTGGTATCACTCTGGTCGTGCTCCTGGCCATCGTAGACCACATCGTAGCTGTCCAGGGAATGCAAAGCCGCCGCTGATCCTGCAGCGGCAGCGCTTTGGTTTCCCGCTCCGCGGTTCATTTCGATTGGCAAAATTTCCGAAAAACTTCCTTATTTATTTTGGCAAATGGCGCTTATTTGGCGCATAACGGGAACGGTGCTCGAACAGTGTTGCCACATGGCCCAAGTTAAGCCAAGTTGCCCCCTTAACAAAAAGTCGGAAAAAGGATTACAGCGCCACTTTTGGGCGGAGGCAGCGGCAGCGGCAGCGGCAGCGACCCAAGAAAACTCTGCGTTTTGCGCGTTTATTTTACCGTTTCGAGCATCGAACCGTTACCGTTTTCCCGTTGCATTGTTTTTCCACAGATTTTCTGCACACGTTTTTCACTTTTCTTTGCTTTGATGCGATTTTCCTCAGTTTATCCTGTTTTTTTCCGTCAGGGAGTCGACGACGCTGAGTTGGCTCTCGCCAGGAGTCACACGTTATAAACGGGGCCAAGACGAATTTACTTGTGGTACAACAAAAGCCAGCGTCGCCCACAAAACTCGGGTTCACCTGCGCGCAACAAGGACGAACCCAACCGTCCTTAGCCCAGCGCTAGGGCCCCGTTTCCCCTTGGCCAGAGTGGGACAGCGAGTGTCGAAGGCCCAAAGGACAAACAACCCCTTAATGTAAGAGCTTAAAGCTCAAAGCGGTGTAGCATATCACGTATCGGGAAGCTTTCGTCTGAGCTTTTGGCAAGTTAATCTCGGTTCAGGTTGCTGCCAGGTGAATGTGGATCTGTGCCATCTGCTGGCAGTCGTAGGGACCCCCACTCACTCTCTACGGTGTAAGGAGTTCACCCCGTATTTATGTTCTATTTTTATCACCTCGATGGAAATTTCGCATGAAATTACATACATATATAGACTAAGTAGATATACTATATAATAGGTATATCTTTAGAATTATCAGAATTCCACATTTTCGAATTCCTTTGAACAGAAGTTTGTACTGCTTGGAAGGAAACGTCATAGACCCCCCTGAGTTACTTTCAGAATAGACTGGAGGGTAAAAGAGTCTGTCTGTCTGTATGTAAGCATACCCTCAGTCCTCCAAGTCTCTCAGATGTTGAGCAATCTTCATATAAGGCCCAAAGTACGCACTTTCGCGGAACCGGCTTAATAGAACCACTATATGATAGAACTAAAAGTCAACCTTGCCCATATTTCCTTAATTTTCCAAGTTATTGGATTGAAATTTTACAAGCTCGTTAGTTGCTTTAGTGTCTTATTATTATTATGTGGCTATAACAACCCTTTCGGGTCACAACCTGAAGCATCTTCCTCTGGCGAGGCTTTTTTTTT
>JBANCY010000032.1:0-110250 GCA_037040045.1 Phorticella flavipennis
TATATATCTATATATATATATATATATCTATGTACAAGTCCTGGGCTTTAATATTTTTTAGTTTCGAGTGTATTATACAAAATAGATCAGTGTCAGTTTTAGGCAGCAAATTGAGAGTTATACAACGATAGCTTCAGATAGTAAAAATTAGAATTATAATTAGAAAGAGATAGAGAGATAGAAATATGTTGTGTGTGAGAGAGAGAGAGAGAGAGATAGAAGGTTTGCTGCTTTGGCTATTGTTGTTGTTGTTGTTGTTAAGCATTAAATTTTGCTTTTGATTTTGATACGTGGAAAACGCTTTAGATATAATATAGGCTGGGATAAGAATCGTATCCTATGGTAGTATTATTCTTAATTGATTTTTTAGGTATTATGTGTTGGTGTACCTCAACATCCTTGCGTTTAACAACATATTCAAGATCATATTTCTGGTCCTCCAATTTACAAATCCTGTCATAGTGTTGCTTGATCAGGTTTTTCAGTGTGTCTGTTGTTCGGTTTGATTTTTTTCATTTTTCATTTTTTAATTTTTGGCAGCATGACAAAACACACACAGTTATACAGATATAGCATATATATCGTATATATATCGTATATACATCGTATATATATATATATGGTATTGGGTAACATTTGATATGTAGGTGGAGGGGCACATGTTGTGTGTGTGTGTGTGTGTTGGCGTGTGTGTGTGCATATGTGTAAAAGAGATAGACAATTCGGGTGTTGAAATATCGTTATTTAACGAGAGACATAACTTATATATATGTATGTATGTATGTATATGTTGGTGTGTAATATATATGTATGTGTGTGTAGATCTCATACACCATGCAACAAAATTTAAGTTTCGATATCAATATTTTCATACACCTCAGAAATTTGAATCCAAAAATTAGTTTTGAAGCTAAATATTTTAGATAAATAGAGAACTAAGATAATAGCGAAAACCGTGAAAGAAGATAAAATTTGAACCTAAGAATGACCATTCATAAATAGCTATAACTTTCAAGCTAGAAAATAGAGCTTTAGTAGAATATCTATAACATTTAAGCTATTTTTTGGAGCCTATGAAATTAGCTAAATATAAAAATAGCTAAGTTTTCAAGCTTATTAATACTTCTGATATATATTTTAGAGGCCGAAGAAAATAGCTAAAAATTTCGAGCTAATCTATACTTTAGATAAATCTTTAAAGTTGAAGAAAATATAAAAAAAAGCTAAATTTGCAAGCTAATTATTCCTTTCGATAGACATTCTAGAGGTCTATGGAAATAGCTAAGCCTTCAAAGCTATCAGATATGTCACAGGGCTAAAAACATACCGAATGTATAAAAAATAGCTAGAACTTTCAAGCTAAATGCATGAGAAAGACTATTTTAAACTATTGTAAGAAAATAGCTAGATTTTCATTTAAATTTATGTTTCTTTCTCTTACTAAATTTAAGGTTCTACAGCTCTGGTTTTCAAGCTAATAATGAGAACTAATAGCTTATATGTGATTCAGGGCAAGAGCTTTATTCTAATTATGAAAGATATATCAAATAGTATATTACAGCTGATCTGAGAAAAATATAGCTAAAAAGTCAAAAATCTCTATGACATTACAAAGAAAATTAACTAGTATTAAGAAAGCTGGACTTTTTAGAGGTTTTTTCAATAAAGCTAAATTTAAAAAAAAAATTTATCAAAAATTTGCGTAACTGTTACTAAAAGTGAAGTAAAGCTTCTTTATACCTCCATGAAAAAAGTAAAACCGACATGACTTTCTTGCCAACTCTAAATACGATATATATGCAATATCAGAAATCGGCGCACTATAACTCAGATTTGTAGTTGTTACCTAAGATAGTGAGAAATTATACCAAACTCAAGCTAAACTTGGCTAGGATTTTTAGCCATATTTTTACAGCTTACAATAAATATTAGGGGTATTCCCTACAACTGAGAGTGCTTGAAAAAGCTTTAAAAAATTTTTAAATAATTTAATTTAATTCAATTTTGTTGCTTGGTTGCATGACAGTTGTGTGTGTGTGTATATATATGTATGTATGTGTCTGTGTGTAGCGCAACTTGTACTTTTTACCAAATATATAAGATATATAATGGTATGTGTGTGTGTGTGTGTGAGTGTGTATATGTGTGAGTGTGTGTGTGATGATAGATGACACTTTTGTAGATTTGTTTAATGTTTATGCATCATTTTTTTTATATATATGTTTTAGCAAAAAAACAGCAAATAAAGCTAAAAAAATAAAATTTTACTTGCTGTTTTTTTTTTTTTTTAATTTCCTTAATTTTTTATATTATATATATATTTATTGATTGATTGATTCTTGAATTCAAATCGCTTGTATATTATATTATATCGACTCTATGACATGGGGTCTGCGGACCGCAAAGGACTCACCTTCACTGGCATCACTGAGATTCCTGGGGCTGCCGCAACGTTCTTCGATGATGCGTCTACGTTCAGCTGCTTTGCGTTCCTGTTCTTTCTTCAATTCCTCAGCGGCTTTCTTGCGCAGCAACAACTGTCAAAGGGGGAAGGGAATAAGGGAATGCCGTCATTAGCGGGGGGCTCAAAAGTGGAGTCTATATGGTGTTCAAGACCTACCCGGAGTTTCTTCTTCCTTTCTGGGGTCATGAAACCCTTCTTGGCCTTCTTGGCCTTGGAGGCTTCCTCCATGCGCTTGCGCACCTCGGCGCGTTTGCGCTCGATCTCAGCCTGTTTTGCCTTCTTAGCCTGTAAAATTTCAAGGGTATTAATAGTAATCGTTATCGCTAATCGTTAATCGTTATCGCAACACAGAGATGTCACAAGGCATTTGGTGGCTGAACTTGAACTTTGCACTGGAGATGGAGTTGGAGTTGGAGTCGGACTCTGAGACGAGGACGAACACGTACAACAGTTGTACCTCATCGCCGGGCGCCGCGGGTTTACCATTGGCAGCTGCCGGCGCCGCTGCTTTGCCGTTGGCTGCCGGCGCCGCTGCTTTGCCATTGGCGGCTGCCGCTGCGGGCGCCGCTGCTTTGCCATTTGCCGCTGCGGGTGCAGCGGCAGCAGCAGCGGGTGCCGCTGCCTTTTTCTGTAAACAAAAAGAAAAATAAATCGATTAGTTATCGATTAATTCAAATAAACAATAGTCAAACAGTGACAGCGACAGCAACAGCAACAAAACAAAACAGACATGAAACGACACAATCGATAAATCGATAACATTCTGCACTTATTGTTATCGCTGTTGTTGTTCTTGTTTTGGCTGCAGCGTCAAGCGTTAAATCTGTGAAAGCAAAATGGAAAGCGTTAGGGAAAGCAGCTTAAACTTCAGCTGTTATCGATAGGCAGCAAATCGAAAGAAATTTGGTGTACACTCACCTTGACCTTAGGCGCCGCCATGTTGTTTTCCAGCACACAGTTCAAAGCACTTCCAAAAAGCAGTTAAAACTGTAAAAAAAGTGGGTGAATCATTCTTAGTTTTTGTTGTCTTGCGTGTTATCGCTTTGCGTTTATCGATACATACCTCACCTCATCATCAGCCATTTTGATTTGTGTTTTGAGTTACTGTAAATAAAAAAATGGCGGAGAAAAAAATGCAAGATGAGCACACGATGTAGAACAAGAAACTAAATGCAATTTGACAATATAATGCGTTTATATATGAATATTGTTAAGAGATATAAATATATATATATATACAGTTATAACCGATCATATGTATATAATTATACATAACAGGCAAATCCAAAAGAATTGTCGATTTTGTGGCACGAAATTTCCAAAAGCTACAAAACACGCAAGACATGGAGAGAGAGACACACATACATATATATAAATACATATATGAATATCTTATATATATATATATATCTATATGTGCTCGATATTATGTACATCTGGTCACACCGTGCGTATGCGCAATACCCGCATATTACGTATACGCCAGCATCGCCGCACCGTATATGGGGCCACCGCCTGCTGATCTTGCTCTCTTCATCTCTCTCTCTCTGTATCTCTCTCTATCTTTATATCTTCCACTCTTACTGTCTCTCTTCCTCACTCTCTCTCTCTCTCTCTGTTCCTCTATTTCTCTCGCTTTAGCTGCCTATTTACTGCCACGCGTGTGAGCAGCACCACACGCTTCTCACTTCCTTTTGATATCCAATTTCAAACATAAAAGCTCCAAAAAGCTTTCCCATAAAAGCTACATGGTGAGCTTTTTGTTGTTGTTGAACTTGTGATCTATTTAAATGGGTCAATTATATATCGTACACCTTTAAGATTTGAACAATTGAAGGTCGCCAGTAAGGCTCTGTAAGCTTTCAAAAGCTTATACTAGTTTTAGCTATGTATTTCAGATTGCTAAGTATGTATGTTCTATGTATGTTTCTCAGGTTTTCCAAACTAACAGATCTTATGCGCAACTAATACTATGCCATTTATAGAACTCGTATATTGTTATTGTATAACCTACAAAATCTATAAAAAAAGACAGCTAAAATTAAATATGATATCAGAACTAGAAAATAAAGCTCCAGACTGTTGGAATGATATCTTTATAACATGAACTGCAGACAAATTTTGTATAGAATGGTATATTATATACTATTATATATATATATATATATATATATCTATTCTAAAAGTTACAAAAGTTCAGCCAAAAATTGTAATCTAATCTATGAGTTCAAAAAGTTTCTTTAAATTCAGCTATATTTCCAGTTTGGATAGATTGGCCTCTTCCAGAATTTGGTATGAATAGATTGAATTCAAACAGTTCTATAATTGAATATATAATTTATAAAAGAATTTAGTAAAATATATATTAGCTTTAAATCCTAAAAGCTTCGTAAGTTCCGCTATGACTGAAATGACTCCAAAACCTAAAAGAACTATTTAATATACTCAGAATGGAATTTAAAAGGAAACCTTTCAGATAATACAAAGTTTAGTAATAAATTCACAAAGCTTTGGAAGTTCTGCTATAACTAAAGTTGCTCTAAGAGCTATATAATTGAGCATTGAATTTACTTAGAAAATTTAAAGATATCGAAGATATATAGCAATAAATTCTAGAATGAGCTTTAAATTCAACTAGAAATCATTTGATATATTAAAAAGACTTAGCTATAAATTTCAAACGCTTTCTGAATACAACTATATTTGGAATTCCTCTGGATTGAGCATGGAATTTAATTTGTAACTTTTAAGATATTGATTTGATTGAGATTCTTGTTATAAATTCCAAAAGCTATATGTATCATTGAACTTATAAAAGCTTTAGATGTATTAAACATTGAATTAGAAAAAATTTTGAGATATTCAAAAGATTTAGCCATAATTTCTAAAAATTTTATGAGTACAACTATAATTGAAGTTACTCTGAAAATGGACTTTTATTAGAAAATGTAGAGATTTTGAAAAGTTTCAGTTACAAATTCTAAAAGCTGTGGAAGTTTAACGATAAGTAAAGTTTCTATAGAACTTAAAAAAGCTTTATAATATATTGTATTTTTATTAAGTTTAACTACGTGCTGATGTTATGGAGTATTACTCGAGTTAAGTCAAATGTTTAGCTTCTAAGCCGCTAAAACAATCTAAATTTGAATTCCAAAGGTTTCCTATAGTAAATTTCGTGAACTGAAATTTAGCATACTGAACTGATAGTGCTTCTATATGTTTTGTGTGCAACTAGAGTTACTTTTTGATATAGTATATAGTTAAAATTTGATTATTTACTATAGTAAATTTTTAGAAAACTAACTAGGAAAGCTTCTAAGTTCTTTGGCTTTAACATGTACATAATATATAGTATATACCCTGTGTATATAGTGCATAGTCCGTATAGTATTATATTACTATACAATAGCATATGATAATACTTTGTTTAATAGATCTGTAAGTGAATTGAAGTAGAATTTGCTCTATAAGAGGGCTCTGGGCAACCCCTAAGGCGTAGTTGTAACTAGTTGAAGTAGTTATATAGCATATATAGTCTATATAAGTACTAGAGTGCTCCTCAGTAACATAGATTATTACTTGGGGAACATAGCTGTAACTAATTTACTAGAATTTGCTCCCTTGGTTAGTGCTAGGTGAACTCCTAGGAAAATTCTGAACCAGTTGAACCAAAGTAACTCTGTCAAAATTGGTTCCTTTTGGCCTGAACTGAACTTTTTTCGACTGAAAAGTTGCCAAGTTCAGTAGATTTGTGTGAATGAAATATATAGTATATATATATATATATATATCTGCATATATATAGAATATACCGAGTATATATACTATATACTGTATATATGTATGTGCTATGTGTGTGCGTGTGTCTGTGTGTGTGTGTGTGTGTGGCACAATTCTATTTTGAGTAGGGGGCGCCCAGTTGTTGTTGTTGCTATTCTAGTCGCATGTTGTTGTTGCTGTTGTTGTAGCTGTTGTTGTAGTTGTAGCTTTGGCTGCTGTTGCTTCGCTTTGTTTGTTGTTGTTGCTGTTGTTGTTGTTGCATGTATCTTGTATCTGCCAGCTACATTTATAGCTTTCAAACACACACTCACACACAAGCACACACACACACACACACACAAGCTCACACACACACATTCACACACACACACAATCTGCTTACGTAAGCATTGCGTACAGTTATGAATATTTCTCAAAAAAAAAAAAAATACTAAAAAAAATACTGCAGCAAAAAAGTGCCAAATATAATCCTTTCGAGCCTGATAATCCTGTTGCATCCTTTTTTTTTTTTTTTTGGTTTTTTCTTTTTTTCTTTTTGAATACACTTGAAAAAAAAATAAAAAAAATAGATATATGGGTTCTTCACACACGGATTTTAGCTGGTTTTTTGGTTTTTCTTAGCTTTTTTTCGTTGCACACAAAAAAACTGCATTTGGCTTGGTTTTTTTTCTCTCGTGTTTTGCTTTGTTTTGTTTTTTCTTTTGTTTTTTGGTATTTTTTCTTAACTTTTTTGGTATATTTTCTTTGGGCCACAACGCCAACCCTCGCACTCACCTTCAAGGGATTTAGAAAAAAAAGAAAAAAAATTTGAGCGATGCTGTCGATCACACGAATCGGATGGTACTGAACGACACAAAAAGACTGAACGGTCCGACGATCCACGGCAGACTATATTCTAGCGGCGCACCGGGCGATGGTTACAGTTACCGGATTCGGATTCTGATTCGGATTGTGCACAGATACAAACAAATACACACATATATATAGATATGACGCCCACCTGACCTGAACGATCCGACCAAAAACGAGCGACCGTCCTTCGATTCAGACTCTCTCTCGCTCTTTGCCTCTCAAGCAAGAGCGAAAGAGAGATGTAGACTGGGTGTATGTGTGTATCTGTGTGTGTGTGTGTGTGTATCTGTATGTGTGTGTATCTGTGTGTGTGTGTGTGTGTATCTGTATCTGGGCGCGTATCCTAAAAATAGCCAACGCTGGCAACCCAAATCGAAATGGATACCGAAAAATGTGTTGGCCATTTCGTTTGGCTGTATGCGTGTGCCGCCCCAGAGCGATCCGACGCCAGCAGCCAGTGGTGACCAGTTGCTGCAGCCACTTGGAGAACTCACACACACACACACACACACACACACACACAGGCACGGATAGCCTGTGTATCTGTATCTGTGTCTGCTCTCCGTCGTGGTGTGCGTTGTAAACGGAGCCGCTTGGAATTCAATGCATGTTATAAAAATAATTCTGCTCCAGTTGCTCTCATCTCATGCAGTTAACCAGGCATGGAAACCCATCCGATTTGCCGTTCCGCTATAGCATCTGGACAGATCTGTGCGTCGCCAGCCCTGGCATCTTGTTTGCCTGATTAAAGATACGCCGCGTGGGCAACCGAAGACCACCGAAATGCGCTACATTTACGCACGAATCGAACCAAAATAACAATTTTTATATGGAAAATCTTTACTTTCGCACAATTTTTACTTCGACATAGGACATACTCTATATACCTTTTTGGTTGGGTTTTTGGGTTCGAGAATAGATACTAACCGAATGTTTATACTCTTTTCGAAAATATATACTATTTCACTTTTGTTTCAAAGTATTTAATGAATTGAAGGAAACGACGTAGACCCCCAAAAGTTACATTCATAATGGTCTGGGGTACCAAGGAAATCCATGTCCGTCTGTCCTTTTGCAACTTAGCACATAGCCTTATTTTGTTATGCGTCAGCCCATTTGCCGCAACCGGTAGGATCGGACCACTGTAACCATAAGCCGGTTTTGCCCATATTTTCAATGTTTTACAACGTATTGAACTGAAAACTTACACAATCCCAAGGTTCATTATTATCTAGCACTCCACCAAATTTCATGAGAATCGGACCACTATATCATATAGCTGTCATATAATCATAAATCGAATTTGCCCACATTTCCGATGTTTTCCAACTTATGGGACTGAAAACTTACAAACTTTCAAGATTCGTTATTATCTAGCGCTCCATCAAATTTCATAAGGATCGGACTTTTATATCATATACCTGTCATATAACCATAAGTCGGTTTTGCTCATATTTTCCGTGTTTTCCAATTTAATGGATTCAAAGCTCACACACTCCCAAGCTTCATTATTATCTACCGCTATCTTCGAAAAGAGTACGAAATCTTCGGCTTGCCGAACCTAATATTTCCTTAGTTGTTCATTTCGACATGGGGCATACTCTATGTAATTTTGGTTAGAGGCAAATCTAAACGACTTTTGCGATTCGAATTTCCTTCAAACTGCATGTTTCTCTTTGTGTTTTATCTAAGCTTTAGCAGTTGGAACTTGTTCCAATGAACTTCAGTTTCTCGTATTTAGAATTTTGTTTCCATTTCAGTTTCTTTAAGCCATTTTCCAGTAAACTTTCAGTCCTCCATTGATCTAATTCATCATCTAAATTTCCTCTCATTCAGCAGATTTGAACTTGTTCAAATGAACTTCGATTGCTCAGATACCAAATTAAGTTCAGTTTGTGTGCCTTGTAACACAATATAAGTTGTTCATATGAACTTCTGTTCGCCATAAACCCCATTAATTTCATTTTGGATATCCTCGAGCACAATTGAGCATGTTCAAATAACCTTTGGTTCCATATCTATCAATATTTTGTTACAATTTATAAAATCATTATATTGATAAGTATATATTACTTGGAATTTATCAAAATCAAATTAAACTTAATCTTGTTTTTCTCACTTATTATAAATGCAATTTCATTCCCAGAAAGAGCTCAATAGCATGTCATTCGCCTGACCTTTCGAATTTCCTTTCCCTTTCCATTTATACACAAAATATTGTAGAAAACATTTCCTGAAGCTGTTGTGATTTGCCACCTCAAAGTTCGACGTATTTTCCATAGAAGAAACTATTTTCGGATTGACCTATTTTCCAACGTGTTGTTCGTATCAAGGGAAAAGCGCAGCTGAAATCTTTTCAAGAGCATTTCGATTGCAGCTGTCGCCCCATGTGAACTTTCACAAGTTTCAAACAGATTTCTTAACATCAATTTTTTCCCCATTTGAAACTCTTCCTGTTGTTGGAGAAATATTTTTTATTGTTTTAAAAGATTTTAGCCAGGAGGCTTTCAGCAAAGTGAAAAAAACAAAGCTCAGAGTTTGGGATGGAATGTTACCTTTTGAAGTTAGAAAATAAAAAAGTTTGTGATTGGAGGGAGAACCTTTGAGCTATTATTATCCTAAGTAAAAAGAAGATAGAGCGCTGCAGTCAAGAGTGCTCGACTGCGAGATATCCTGGTGCCAGTCGTGCAATTTGTTATACCTTAAAGAAGCCTGCGCTGAAATCGGCGTTGATTTGCGAATAACTTCTGTGTTTATTATTCGATTCCTTTGAAATTTTCAGTAGGAGTTCAGTATACTAAACTATACTATACTATTCTGTGTTCACTTTTCGTTTTATATCATACTTCTTAAATTAGGTGTCTTTAGCTATTATAGTTTAGCTGGTAAATAACATCATTAATTTTTAACCTTTGGCAATTTCATTCAAGTAACCGTTCTGAAATAAGGATAGCTTTAAGAGATAATTATAGGTGAACAACCGTAAAGTTAATATATTATTATTTACAAATTATGAAATTTTCATCATCAACTTATAATATACAACAATTTTGGATCGCATATTCTGAATAAGGTCTGTACGGTCTACATAACATATAGATTTCATAAATCTAACAAAACATTTTGTCGCATTCCCGGGAATTAAAGGGGTGTAACCAATTCATAGCTCTATAAATGCAAAAGTTATGGCTAGATTATCATAAATATATTTATGGATTTTCAAAAGAATAGGGCGTGGCATTTCAAATTTTAAGTAAACTCGATCTGTATATGCTATACATAGATATCCAAGCTTATGTTCTGGTACGGATATTGATATGGTTAGTGGTACGGCTCCGTGTAAGCGTAAGATCCCCAAAAATATTGATTCATTGATTTTTCTTCACAATATTTCGAGGATGGCAGTTAATGCTGTGATACCCTGTAAACAATCTATAGACCATTCAAGGAAACTCTGCAGCGTTCATTGAGGGACATAACTATATGACTCAATACTCTACCATTCAGTCATTGTTATTATAATCAAAATGTTGCGATAGATCAATCCGAAAGCGAAAAATGTTTTAAAAAGTTTGCTTGATATAAATTTCTCAAGTTTTCAATTTATACTAAATAATGAATAATACATTTTTTTCCAATTTTTACTGCCAATAAAAAGACTATAAATGTATCAAAAATTCTTGTTTTTTCCTTGGCCCGCGTTAAGAAAGCTTTTAAAAACAATTAATTGAGTGCGGAAATCTTGCCCTAGACTAAAAAATTGCTAAGAAAGATACTAAATGCTATTTACTAGATATAATATATAAGTATATAAGACATATATGTGTATATAATATAAACTTATATCTTATATAGATAGGTATTTGGCAAAGGCAATGTGTGGATGACGCTGCAACGCTGCGTATACGCAATCTCCGAGAAGACAAACAAATCGAATTGCAAATCAGCCGAAAAGGTGATACAGATACAGATACAGATACAGATACAGATACAGATACAGATACAGATACAGATACAGATACAGATACAGATACAAAACTATCTTGCAGCCAGTGTTAATGTGCAAAAATTTTTGAAATTTTGATTGTTATTGTAGTTCTTTTTGTTGTTGTTGTCGTTGTTGATGCATAGCCAAAAGGCAAAGGCAAAGGCAATGGCAATTTTCAATTTTCAATTTTCTTTTCGCCAAGGAAAACGTTTCAATCTTGTGCATATGGCGCATGGGCGTGCTATAGATACATATGTATCTCCCACATACATATATATACATTTACATATATATTCTATATCAACTGCGATCTGTGTAAACTTTGTGTTAAAAACAAAAAACTTTTTCTCTTTCGGCGCATGAAAATGGTTTCGGCACATTTCTATTTCGAAATTATTGTTTTTTTTATGCTTCTTCATGCTCTTTTTTCTTGGGGTTTTTCTTTCTTTTTTTGAGTAAATTTTTGAATTTTTGTATTGCTTGATGTCGGGGCGTTCTTTTGTTGTTGTTGTATGCCTCGTTTTAAATAGAACATTTTGAGGCAGACATTCAGATGTAGCGCAATAGCATCCATCCACCCAACCTCCCAACCTCCCATTTTTCCATCCATCCATCCATCTAGAATCTAGATAGAACGCCCCCAAACAGCGTACGAAACGTAAACAGAAACCATTGAAGATCAGCTAAAATATGTTCCTAAGTTATACGAACATTCTATAAAATTAATATGTAGAAAAATACAAAATGCTTAATAATAATTTTGTAAATAAGGTTTTGGCTTAGTAACTGCATTTCCGAAGCTATCAAAGATATATATTATGATAGATACTTAATTATAATAATAATAGAAAATAATCTATAATTAAAGATGTAGTTAGCCTATCTGAGACACATCTCTTAACACTTTTCAATTGGTATTGTTCCTCTATGTTGAATCAATTACACTCAAAAAGTGTACAAAGGTCTTTTCCGGGCTGCAAATAATATGGACTGTTTGTAAACGATGCCTGGCTTATGTGTGTATAGTGTATAGTCCGATCCTTATGAAATTTGGGGGAACAATAGTTAATTAAATAACTTCAATATATGTAAAATTTCAATTTATTTAATGTTATATTTGAACTTTAGTATTTGATTTAAATTTCATGACAAATTAAGTGTTCTGGAAGCGAGGAGAATTTAGAGGAATTGGAAGGCTTTCATCCTGGGTCTCGGAAAGGCAGTTCAATTAGGTCAAATCGCCTTAGTCTTCTGCTCGTTAGGCTGTACATTGATGGACATTGGGTTGTGGATTTCCTTACCAACCCAAGGAATCTTGAGCTCCCTGGAAGTGTGCAGATAGCCTTTGGATGGCTGCAACATTGTTGTTTAAGGCTATCCCCAATGCTGGATGCCAGATGGCTAATAGGCTTTAGTATGACCTTGTAGAGCAAGAGCTTATGCCTGGAGATTTGGCTGTACGGTCCCCGTAATAAACCGAATCACCTTTGTGTAACCCACAGATCTTCGTTTTGGTCAATCGATTTAAAATGTAAGATCCAAAACTGTCTCAATCTATTGGCCATATCGGTGATCATTCGGATTATTGTTCTTTAGGCACCCCATTAAAATTTTATCTATGTCAATTCGCATAATCTATCCTCCGATTCCCTGTACTTTCTTAGCCTTTTCATCACTGACTAGAAATTAAAGATCCAAAATTTAAAGGTTATAATAAGTTGCTCCCACGTACGCAATGTATATATATGAGGAATTTTAAGTCCAAACCTTACTTATAGCGAGGGCATATCCCTTTGTTTTCTTCAGTCTCGAACGTTTTCCAAAATAATAATCCTTATAGTCATAGCTATATCTGGATCGTGCCAAGGCACAGAGAGACGGACAGTCAAAAAGATCGAACACGCATCCTGATCACAGCGAGACGTGGAGACAAGCAGACAGATAGAAAGGCGGATAGATAGACAGACAGACAAAGGTGGAATTTCGACTAGATAGACCTACAGATCGACATCAATCTGATGAATGAGCCTCTGTCAATCAACTTATCTCTTCGACAAACAATGCAATTTGTAGAATCAATCGATTTGTGTCTTGTATCTATATTTTATATTCTGGCAGAATGCAACGGTATTACAGCATATTCTTCGAACTATTTTCGGTGACATTCTAACACTGACACCCCCTCCAAGCCGGGGCTCAGGTTCTCTGGGGACTACCCAAAGCAGGGTGTTAAAGAGCTTTCTATTTTCTGCTTTCTTTTTTCTATTTTGTGTTTTGAGTTCTCTGTTTTCCGACTTATTCAATTTTCTTTGTATTTATTATTTTCGGTTTGCCTTTGTTTTCGATGGCTTCTTCTTCTTCTTCTTCTTCTTCTGCTTCTTCTGCTGCTGCTTCTTCTTGTTCCTCTTCTTCTTCTTGCCATGGCATCTATTTTTATATGCTGAAAGACGTTTGAAGCAATTTTGAGCAGATTTTTTAGTAAATTTGGCCAAGAGAAATTTATGATATGCCCGATACGCCCGATATTGCCTTCCTTTCAAGTGTGGGTGTGTGTGGGGTGTGTGTGCGGGTGTGTGTTTGTTTCTTGGTGTTTTGCTTTTGGCCAACTTATTTTTTTCGGATTTTTTCTCACTTTTTTCCACTTTTTATTTGTGCTATTTTTGTATATTGGCAAACAGGAAACGGTGGGCGAGAGGGTCTACGGCAAGGTAAGAGTTAAAGGTTCAAAACGGCCTTAGACCCCACATACCCCTTAGACCCCATGTACACCCCATAGTATGATTTTGTTTGTGAACAGCGATTGGTACTGACTGATGTCTGATTGAACGATTTGTCAGCCCATTGCTTCTTTCCATTGACTGTCCAAATATTGACTATTCAACTAATTAACTTATTGACCAATTTACTGATTGACTACCTCGTCAACCAATCAAAAAGTGATTGACTGCTTGATATCCGAGATAATATTCGGACGAAATTCTTCAAACAATATTGAATGATTGATACATTTTTTGAAGTTTTGATTACTTTTTTTGACCAACTGATTGACGGATTCATATTCTGTTTGATCTTCTGACTTCATACAGCATTAAATGATTAATTTGACGATTGAAATTGTGTTTGATATTTAACCACTATTTTTTAATAAACTCATTTTATACAGGTTCAAATTATTGGTTAATTAGTTGTATTTTTCTGATTGAACTATCAACTAACTGATTGATTATGAATGCTTTTAAGTAAGATTAATTGACTAGTAGCTAGAATGATAGTTGAAAGAGCGTTTGATTGATTTGTAACATATTGTTTTTTTCGACTTAATTGTAAGATTGATTGACCAAGCGATTGTGTGACTCTTATTAATTGCTTATTAATTTTTTCAATCCATTTGACTCATTAGTTGATTTTTTTCTACTGATTGATTACTTTTCTGATTTTTTTCCAATTGATTGGTTCACTCAGTTGGATGATTGTTGACAGATGGCTGTTGTTTGGTTAGCAAAATCGTCAAGTTGCCGAGTTATTGACTCAGATGATTGATGTACGAGCTGATTGAATTAATTAATGAGAATTTCGCTTAAGTGGATTGATTGAATTTTATATTCAATTCAATAATTTACTCGTATTTTTTCAGCTTGGTTATTCCATAACTAGTGTTCCTGATTGATTGATTGAATGATTGATATTTGAATAACATACTGACATTTTCGGATTGATCGTTTCTTTGACAGAATAATTGAGTGTCTGAATATTGGATTCGATGATTGCTGTCTTGCTTTGATTGAATAATTGACATTGGAATAATGTACTGATGTTTGAATGATGTACTGATGGCATTAAAGAGTATTTCGCTTAGTTAGATTGATTGGATTTTAAGTCAATGGAATAATTTACTCATATTTTTATGTGTTTAGGTATTTCTTTAACTCAATAAATGATTGGTGATTTTTCCCGATGGATTGAATGCTTGATATTGGAATTATACACTTTTTTGTGCCCGATTCTTTCTTTAACTGTATAATTGAATGCCTAAAAGTCGGTTTGGTTGATTGATTGTTGGCGTAGCTTATTGATTGATTGACTGATAAGTAGGGGCTGAAAAAAAATTCAACTTATTTTGTTTAAAATTGGCATTTCCAAAGGGTCCCATTTCATTAAAGCGAGTAATTCCTTATCTTCATCTTTTATACATTGTTATGAGCATAAAATAGTTGCAACATTGTTCCAGTGATCCGCGCAAAGCCGGGCAACAGCAGTGCCACTTAAATGCCAATCTGTGAGTGCGCGTGTATTGACTATTGTGGCACTCGGAGTGCGTCAAAGCGAGGCAAACGTCATAAGTGCAGCCATACATACCGCCTGCCCCATGGCCTGGGGATTGGGATTGGGATGGGGCTTGGAATGGGGCTTAGTAGGGGGATGTGGATTGTGCCGCAAAAGGCGGTTGCAAGTTGCAAGCCCAGTTTGGCCTTGTGGCGCCACCTGATAACAATTCGACGATGACGATGACGATGACGATGCCAGCGCCTGACCCATATAAGGATTACACGTACTTTTTGTGGCACATGGGGAGAATAACGTGCCACAGATGGAGCCCCGATGCAGTTGCTCAAACGGATATAGTTTAGAGATAAAGTTATAGATACAGATTGAGATTCATTTGCATGCGGATGACGTGCAGCAGGCTGCTGGGCCAAAAGGGCCAGGTGGGAGATGGCAGGGGCGCACAAGTGGAGCCAGGAAGGGGAAGGGGAAGGGGAAGGGGGGGGGGGTGTGCGCAAACAACTTGCACTAGTTTCATGTTGCACGTCACAGCACGAACCGGCGATGACGTCATTAACCATTGCCATTTCACTCGGGCACATGGCCATGCCACACACACACGCACACAGAGACACACAGCATGCAACAGCCAAGTGGCGCCTAATTGATGAAGCCTTCAGCTCTCCCGCTCTCCCTCTCATTCTTTCTTGCTCTGTGACCTCCCCACTATTCCAGGTTTAGCTGCAAGCTTCGAGCTGCCAAATCCCTAAAAATCCGGTAACCCTTTAAATAGATTTGGTCCGGTTTGGGTCAGCGTCATGGCATCCGAAGGTCGAAACGCTTACGGGCGGCGGTCTGACGTTAGCAGCAGCTCCTTGCCCCCGCACAGCCAATGCCTCCTCATCCCGCCCAGCACGGGCCTTGAACGGTTGCAATTTTGTGAATGAAATTCTTGTGCCCTGCACGCGTCATCAATGGGGGGCTGTCGGGGCTTTGGGCGTGGCAGCACAACTGACACAGATAGAGAGCGGGCGGGAAGGGGTGCAGCGTGCAGCATGCCCATGGAAAGTGAAGAACAGGGTGAGCCGGGCGAGCTTGGGAGCTGGGCCAAGTGCGAGCATGTGACATGGACATGGGGCATTAAGCATAATAAGCGAGATTAGCTGCCAGGCGTCATCATCCGCTCCGACATTGAGCTGCTTTCTCAGTTTTAACTTTGCCTTCAAAGCTCTTAGTTTTATTTAATTAACTTCATATCATCGCATCCTTATACGATATCCAGATATATGTCTGTTCTCGACTTTTATGCGCAGCTTCTGCCAACTACAAGTCCTTCGATCTGAATTTAATATTTCAAGACGGGCACAGGAAATAAGTTGAAAGCGCTTTAAAGCCTTAAAACATGAAGCAGAGCTTTGCTATTCAAAAGATCCTTAGAGCCACAGCTTAATAAGGGGTAACTTAAGCCTAAGATTAAGCTCAAAAGCCACTGAAAAAAGCTGGCAAATTTTAAGAATTTAATCGAACTGCAGTTCATATAACACAATGAATATCCTAATGGACTCCTTCAAAACTAACTACAAGCTTTAAAAGCTCATTAAAGCCAAGAATAACAGATTAAATAGAATGTATTTAAAAGGCTCAAAAAGCTTTACTACTTCGCTATGAGTAGGCTAAAGCCGAGCACGAAAAGCTCAAGGAGTTAATCTCTGATTGTCGCTTTAAGAAGGTTCAATATAAACTATCAATACCTCAATTCTCTGCTTTAAAGCTGCTCCCAAAGTTTCCCAAGGTTCAAGAAGCTTAAGAAGATCTTTCAAATCACAAATTGAAAAGCAACTGCTAATTCCATGATTCAATAGTTGAAAAGCCCAATTACAGAGCTAATAACAACAGCTTTGGGCTTAAACTTAATATAAGCCCTGAGAGCTTTACGAATACTTTTCAGGAAAAGACAAATGCCAAAGTATTATATACTATCTATAATTTTAATGACATTTACAATGTATTTAAACAATTGCCAAATAATATTATATTTTGTTATATCATTGTCTGGGCTATCTAACTATAGTTTCACTTTCAATTAATATTCTCAACATCTTTCGAGAAATTTTAATGCCATGCCAAATCGTCGGAAATATTCATTATTATTTTGTTCTTTTTTCATACGAATCTCATTTCATTTCATAAATATTCCTCCCAAGCAGCTCTATTCTATTCGCAGACAAAAACATCTGTTATAAATATACAATCATATCATATATGTATATCATATATATCTATATATCTATACATATAATTTCCTAGCAGAGTATTGAAAATAGTTTTTTCACAGTTTTTCTTGTTTTTTTTTTGGTTTTTGTCGTTGAAATCCATGCAACAATTCGAGGCAAATAGGTGTATATAAGACTCAATAAACGGGCACAACTACCTATATATTTAGCATATACTTAAGATATATCATCATATGTATATGTATGTGTTAAGCATATTTGTGCGAGGGCTGTTTCGGATGTAGATTTGTGGGTTAGGAAAAGAGAAATGAAAAGAAAATCAGGAAATTGTCACGATGCTTGGAGAACCGGAAACCCGGGTTTCAATCGAAAATAGATCCACGTTGTTCGCCAGATTTCATAGCCATTTCCGATCAACCGTTATCAAAATAGAGTTTTCCTTGATCGTATCTAAATCATCTTGAAATTTGGAATCTCATTGAAAATTAAGAAAATTAAAGATCTTAGGTAATTTAAAGGCAATAGATTCAATAACATACAATGCAAAATGTTGAAAAACATATGAAATGTGGGCAAAACAGACTTTTAGTTGCATGGTAGATATATGATATAGTGGTCTGATCCTAGTAAAATTTGCTGAAAGTTTATATAATATCGAAATATTCATGCGTAATAAATTTAAATGAAACTGCGACTTTTTGTCTTATGGTAGCCTTATGATATACTGCCCCGATCCTTTCGAAATTTGGTACACTGCTAGATAATAAAGAACGTTAAGGGTGTACCATGTAATTTAAAGTTAATTGTTCGAAAATTTTATGAAATATGGACAAAACCGGCTTTCAGTTATATGACAGCTATATGATATTGTAGTCTGTTCCTTATGAAATTCAGTACAGTGTTAGATAATAAAAAATGTTAAATGTAAGCCAAAATTTAAAGATAATTCTTTGAAAATTCTATGAAATATGAACAAAAATGATGTTTAGTTATGTGATATAGTACTCTGTTCCTCATGAAATTTGGTGCAGCATCAGAACGTTAGGTAAATAATATATTTACTAGGAAAAATCAGAACTCTTCTGGCCACACTCGCATATAGCTAGTCCACACCTATATATAGATATAGACAAGGAATATATATAAACTTTTGTCTACAATGCATATGCGGCATAATAAAAATACATTTTGTTGGCTGTTCAGACCTGAGCTGCCTGTGGCTTGAGGAAATATGCGCCGGGGAACTGCCCACTGCCCACTGCCCACTGCCCACTGCCCACTGCCACCTGCCACCTGCCACCACCGTTCCCCATTCCTGCTGATTCCCCAAGAAATCCTGCCGAGTTCCATTAATGATATGATATGTAAGTAAGGCAAAAAGTTGAAGGAATTGAAACTGAAATTGACTAAGACTTGCCTGGGGGAGGGACAGAACGTTGAGAAAGTCTGGGGGTTCTAGTGGGTCTGTGAGTACTAGGGAGTACTAGGGGGTACCTAGGGGGTACCTAGGGTTTAGTTAAGAAGTTGCAGCATTTGGCAAAAAGTTCCTGCTCGACTGGCGCTGACCCCGTTTATATTTAGAAAACGCTCTATAAATAAATGCGAAGGTCGTCGTCGTCGTCGTCGTCGCCGTCGCCATAACCCGTCGCGTCGTTTGTCGGGTATGCCAGGCAGCTGGACCCTGCCACGCCCCATGCCCTGCTCCCCCCGATGCCCACAGCTGCATAAGGTCAAAGTATCAAATGCAAGGCACACACACACACACATGGATTTCATTCATCTGACGCTTTCACGGACACACAGACGGGCAGGCACTGCGACGGGCTGGCAGGCGGGCAGGTTGACAGTTCCTAGGCTAGTCCATAGTCCTAGGCCCTGACTCCGGGCCTGCATGACGTGAGGTGCTGCAATGTCAAACAGGTGTCGACGTCATTCCGAGCTGCAAGTCCCATCTCCGACCTCCGACCTCCGCCGTACTCAACACTCGGGTCCATAGTGTTTCCTTCCAGTGCTTCAAGTGCTTCGAGTGGCTTAAGTGTATTCATATGGCAGTCGCAACGAGTACCTGAAAATCATTCACAGCTTCTGCAGTGCCTTCGTCATAGTCGTTTGTCAAAAGTGTTGGCAGGAACCTTGGCTTTCAGCTAATTTCAGTGCTGACTGTAGCGCTGTTGGCGAAATTAGGAGCTTAGTTACAGAACAGTATCTAAGCTATATAAACCAAATTCCAGACAAATATATCCATGTTTAACATTGTTATGAAACTGAAAACTTTAGCAGATGCATCCTAAAAATTACTTTTGTAAAAATAGTGCACGCCAATTTTAATTAATTTTATTGAAGCACAATGACGGTTTCAAAGAATTTTATTATAATTGGGACTATAACCTATTAATAAGACCTTCAAAATATATATACTATTGTGGGCAAAAAGTAAGGATTTCCCTGTAAATTCATTATTTATTCTTCTAAATCAATTTCATTCCGTTCGGAGTTATCCCCTCCCGTTAACATACACTTATGCCAACGTTTTCCAAATTCTGGAAACACTTTAAATAATCCCTTTCCGCTATAGCCATCAACTCCTTTTTCGATCCAGCTTTTATCTCTTCAATTGGCTCGAAACGCGTTCCCCGGAGTGTCCTCTTGAGTTTTGGGAATAGCCAAAACAGGAGAATACGGGGCCCAAATGGTCAGGAAAGAAATTGAGCGTTTTCGGTTCCAAACGAGATTTGAATTTTCGTAGGCCCAAATGGTCTTTCAAAATGGTTTTCACAGATCCTTCTTAAATTCCGATCATATCAGTAAGGGCTCTAACACTCAAGCGACGATTTTTGAGCACTAATTCCTTCATTGACGTGTTAGTCATCTGTTGACTTCGATGTTCGTCTTGAGAGCTCCAAGTAATCAACACGTTCCCGACCATATTTCAAGTCTTTGTACCACTTATAAACATATTTCATCCAGAACATCCTCAACGTTTTCGCATTCCGCAAAGAAAATTTGATGGGACTTCTCTGCTCAATTAAATCTGGGTCGTTTGAAGTATGAGGATCTTGGTTTCTTGGGCACTTATACCCTACCATGGGTAGTGTAGTCTAACTTTGGGTCTCAGTGGACTAGTGGATAGCGCTCTGTCCCGTCAAATAAGAGGTGTGGGTTCAAGTCCCACACATTGTCGATAGGCATAACTCTAGGCATAACAGCCGAAATAAAGACAAATAGTGCTTCAGGCTGTGAGCCCATACGATTGTTATGGTCATATAATAAAAATAGACAAACTTTTAACAGCTGCCACGCCTACTGCTGCCTCTAGGGCTTACATAGTTGCAACATCCCGATGCCTCCGTTAGCCTTTTTTACCGGGTTCAGGGCGGCAGCTGGCAACACTGTGGCAACATTGTGGCAACATCAGTAGGAGCAGCAGCGGGGTGCCCGCCTCCAGGCGTTCCAACCAACAGACGGGCAGCAGGCTCCGGAGGCGGAGGCGGCCGATGGGGGGCAGGACATCGATTGGCCGTCTGCTGATGCTGCTAACACAGTGACCTAGTGGCGAGGTTGATGCCAACGACGACGACCACAACGACGGCGACGGCGACGACGACGACGACGACGACGACGACGGCGTTGCCGAATGCCAACGAAAGCGAAAGCAGGGTATGACGTCATAGCTGGCATTCATTCACAGGATATGTGAGGCAGCACGAGCATTTTTGCAGCCAAGGTGCGGCCCCGGCGCGGGGATCGGGCGCGGGTGTGGTTAGAGGGGGGCGTTGTGTTGTGCCTTGAAAATTTTCATTGAGAAAAGTGGCAACCACAGCGGTGGCAACGACAACGACAACGACAACGAACCCGAAACGCGCACAACACAGCCTCCGTGTGTCCTGCAAAAAGGACACGGCGTCACGCAGTCGACGTCGACGTCGACGGCGGCATCAGCGTTGGCGTCGCAGCGAACACACTCCAAGTTGCCACTGGGTTAGGGTTTACATTCTGAAGCCAGAGCATTTGGCAACATCAGTCGGAAACTCGTCTTCAAGCCAAGCAGTTCGTCAAGCCTCAAAGCAAACCCCGAAATACCGAAAACTCTGAAAACTTTTTCAAAAAAAAAACTTCGCAAAGAATTCAAAAAATTTTTTTCTACTGTATATTTTTTTTTGAAGTGCCCAAAGTGTGTTTGTGTGTGTGTCGAAGTCCTGTGTATATGTTTGTCTTTGTCTATGTTTAACTTCCTGTTTGTCGTCCCGTGCATGTCCTCCCGAGTGCCTGCCCTATGCATGAGCTCAATTAATCAAGTTTTGGGCGCATTTGAATATGAAAAACTTGACACGTTGAGCTCGTCTGTGTGGCAACAACAACAACAACAACAACAACAACTACAACAACAACAACAATAAAAGATAATAATAATAATAATATTTTTTAATTAAAGCTCAACTGAACGGAAAAAACATAGAACAAAACTGTGGCAAGTTTTCCAATGTTTTTCTTCTACTTTTTTTTGACCAAAGAATGAAATTCAACGTATGAAAGCTAAAACTATAGAATATTTCTGGTGAGTTTGGCTGAAATTGAGGAGAAAACTCAGTTTCCCAGGTAACTGTAATAAATTAACGAGAGTTTACAAATTTTGGCGCCCAACGTAGGGTCACTTCCTTAATTTTTTAACAACTGTCAACAACAAGCTTCACACAGATTCATCCCGCGAAAACAACATATTTGTACTACATTCTGTTCCAAAACTTACGGGAAAAACATCCATTACCTTCAAAAACAACTCTTCTTCAAGTAGTAAATTCCAAAACCATATACAACGCTGTAGTTGAGAGTGCACGACTCTCAGTTACCCTAATTATTATTATTAAGCACTATTTGTCTTTTTTCTGCTTCCCTCACTGAAGATCTTTTTTTTTGCGTGGATGGATTTCAAGTCCTACGCCACAACCTAGTTTTTCTAGGAGGGTCATGCCTATCGACATGAGCGCGACTCGAACCCGCAACTCTTGTTTGGCGGGCCAGTGCGCTATACACTCGTCCACCGAGGCCCCAATCCAAGTTCCAAATATTTCTATACATAGACACACAGGTACACAGGTACACAAAGTTATGCAACTCCACAGTTTCATATACTTCCATATGTTCACTTCCTTATAATATAAATCCCTTGATTATTATTCAATCCTGCTGAGATTTTCAGAATAAGTTGAAAACACAATTTTAAATACACTTACTTAACTTTGTAGCTATAGCTGGTGAAGGAGGAGAAATATTCACAATCCGTAATAAACTTCCTTTGAATAGTTCTTACTTAAAGAAATAAACCAAATTTAGTTATTAGACAGGAAAGAATAGATAGGAAGAAAGATAGAAATGAATTATGTAGGATTTGGTTGCTGATACCAAATTATTTATTCTTCTTTGTAGTTTTGAAGTTGTTGAAGATTCTTGCATATTCTTTGCACTTTCAATGATTCTTGGTATATACAAAATTTCATAACTATCTAACAAAAATTATATAAATTAATTTCTTAACTATCTCACTAAGCTGATGTCCGATCACAATGAAATTTTCAGAGTAGGCCTATAGTAATATTTGTATTCTTAAATATCATACAATCTAGGGACGGGATATCTCCTAGTCGAGCTCACTCAAGCTATAGTTTGTCAGCTATACCTTAAATTGTTTATTATTTACCTATCACATTTGTTAATGATCTACTTTATCATATTGTTGCCATGTAACCAAAAGCTTATTTTACCCAGATCGCCAATGGTTTTAAATGTTTTTGGGTTCCAAAGCCTTAAGTTTCTTAAATATCTATTACTCAACTAAATTTTTTAACGATCAGTCAACTTAATCCTCCAGCTGTCCTATAATCAAAAGTGAAGCATTTGGCTTAAAAGCATACAGACACTTAAGATTCTTTATTATCTATAACTCCGCGAGCTTGCATAAGAGTCGGATTACTATATTGTATATTTATCCTAAAACTACAAGACGAATATTCATGCTAGAAATTCAATGGCCAAATCGAGAGTGTTTTTGACTGTTCAGAGTATCAAAGTTTACAGCAGTCAAACATGCTGCTTACTGTGTACAGGGTATACAATAAAGTTGGCCAAGTTTGCTTGGCTTTGCCATCTTGTGCAGGGTATAAAAGAAGTGTTGCCGATTTTGAGGCGCAGGTGTGTGTGTGTGTGTGTGTGTGTGTTTATGTGTCTTGTGGCAGCGCGCCAGCAACATGTGACTTTGCCTGGCAGAGGCCATTTACCCGCCAAACTGCTGACGTCATTGTCGGCCAGCATCTGCCACGGAGCCTGGCAAAACGGAAGCGGAAATGGCGGAGGCAACGGCCCAGGCGCAGGTCACAAGCAGCAGCACAGTAACCCAGTGCCGAACGCCCAAAAGCCCAGAGCCGAGAGCCGAGAGCCGAATGGCCGAATGGCACCACAGCCGAAAAAACGTCCTGCCACAGGCGTCTGCAACGTCATCAAGGCGCGAGTGTGTGTGTGTGGCATGGAGTGTGTGTACTTGTGTGTGTGTGTGTGTGTGTGTGTGTGTGTCTGTGTGTGTGTGTGGCAACAACCGTTTGTCGAGCCCCCACCAAAAAGTAGCTTGTCCTAGTTTTGAGTCGTATAATTTGGCGGCATGCAGCAATGACGTTGCAACAAGCCAAGGTTGCCACAGTTTACAGCTGCTGCTGCTGCTGCTGCTGCAATTGTTGCGCACTTTCAAAGATCGCTCTGCATTCCTAAGGGGCTCTGGGGGGGGGGGGGGGCTAGGCCGTTGGCCTCGGCATTTTGTGTGTCAAAGGACATGTTTGACGTGCACGCAGCAGAACGAGCCACGCCCACCGCCCCCAACGCACTCCCTCTGCTGACACCTGCTCCCTGTACCTGTGTGTGTGTGTGTTGCATAAATCTTGATTGAAATCAAATTTGATTTCTCCTCACGCCGCATAAATCCTGTTCACACGTCGCAACTTATTGCGATCAAGCGTTATCCTGTTATGCTAATTCCCAGCATATTTATGTGCTCGACGAAGCCTGAAACCCATTCAGCCAGCTGCCCAGTTGGCAGTTTCCATATCCTTTTCCATATCCATTTCTATTTCCATTTCAATTTCATATTCAGCAACTGGATTTGCCGAAAAATCCCAAGGCATTATGTTAATCGAAATGATTTTTATGATACCCTAGACACAGGCGAAATGCTCAAGATGGGTATATTGTTGTAAAGGGCTTGTATAGATCCCTTCGGTGGCAACGTGTTAGACCCCATAAGTTAACATACTGATTATTTTTCAAGGCCTTCATAGGCCTTTGGGCCACGTCCACCTGTCGTCCCGTTTGTCTAAACGCGACGAACTCAAAGCCCGTAAGCGCTGGAGAGCTGAAACTTGACATAATTATCCCATATACCTTAGGAAACATTCAATTTGTTTCAAATTTTCATTACATCTGGTCGATTGCTTCATTCAGTCCGTAGGGGTGCAGCCCATAGTATACAATTCCTAGCCAATCCTACTAAACATACATGAAAACTTTCCTGGCCTTTCTTTTGACGTTTCTATAAGTAAATTCGGAGTCAAAGATAGCCATTATCTTCTATCTATTATAATCATTGGCCTTCCACATCGTGGTGCACATCAAAACTATCAGAACGAAATCGATGAACCTTAAATTGCGCATATTTGTCTATTATAGAATCAGGATCAGCACCATATTTATTCACATTTTTAGCTACCTTTATAACGCTTTGGTCTTTATCGAGCTAAACCTGTATGAATCGGCGTATTTTCTCCATGTTGGTGTCCATTTTTGACATCTCCTCTCAAACACTACCAGCATTACCTTAAAGATTGTCTATTTTTATGTAAAATCCATCCAATTTGCTAAATTTTCCCTTTATTCAATCGATCAAAATAACTTCGAATTAACTTCATAACAAACCAACCAAACAATCATGAAAATATCATATGTCTATACTAAAAACTTCATAATGAACTTGCGGATATCATTTTATCTCCCTCCTCTTAATTTGATCTATTATTATTATTATATGGCCATAACAACCCCATTGGGTCAAAACCTGAAGCACTATTTGTCTTTTTTTTTGCTTCCTTCACTGAAGATCTTTTTTTTTACGTGGGTGGATTTCAAGTCCTACGCCACAACCTAGTTTTTCTAGGAGGGTCATGCCTATTGACTTGAGCGGGACTCGACGGCGGGACAGTGCGCTATACACTGGTATCTATATAATAATTCGATCTATAGAAAACTTAAATAACTTCAGAACGCATATAATTCTTAGCATTTTCTTTTAATTGTAGTTTATATAATCATGATACTATTATAAGACTATACCAGAAATTTCATTACGGTCAGCTTATAAACAAGGTAGTTACTTAATATAGAAATAGCCCAAAATGCGTTGAAAGGTGCGAAACGTAAAGTGGAGACATTAGGAAAGTTGGAAGGGTGCATGTCAACCCCGATTCTACATAAATATATAACTTCTATTCGCAAACGTTGAATGAATGTGAAAATGTAGATAACGAGTTTATGGCAATCGCAATGCTGACGTCAACGCCAGCTGCACAACCTTAAGAATGTGTGTATGTGTGTGAGTGTGTAAGTGTGTGAGTGTGTATACATATATATATACCATCCCGGGGCTCTGAGTATCTGACAGTCGAGCTCCATCCTATGTTTGGCGAATTTGAAAAGGAGTTTCTCAAGCGAAATTCTGGCATAAGAATGAAGCTGCAACAGATTGTGTCCAAAGACTGGAACCCCCTTAATTATAATAATAATAAGAAAAAGAATTTGCATCTATTGATTCGACTATATATAGAAAATGAAAACCCCAAAAGTCCTGACCTGAAGCCCAATTCAAATTGAAAGGGGAAAAGTGGCATGCCCCAAAGTGCCGCAAAAGGCAGGTGGGCTATGCCACATTCTTGTGTGCCCCATTTGAAGGAATTTTCAAAATTGAACATGTCATCTCAGATGACAGCACTATCTTCCCTCTGGGTATCATCTGTCATTTAATTGTTCCCAATGCCAGCTCAGCTCAAGTGCGAATTTGTTGCAAATTTTAAAATTTTCGTATGTACAAGGAAAATTGTACACTCTTTCAAATTTTTTGGTGGAATTTGAAGAAAATATCATAAATTATATTAGCCAACATTGAGATGAAAATTCAATCTAATAATCAAGTGTGCGACTATTCCGGTTTTTACCAATCTACAGCAATCTTATTGTTCGTAAATGTAGAAAAAGGCAAAGAACAGGTATGCTGATTTCTCGCTAAAGATGGACTCTTTAATGACCGATTCTATTGAAATTTGGTGGAACGATAAATTATAAGGAAAGTTAAGTATGCATAAAGTCTAAATGTCTTAGCTTTAAGAACAAAGGAAATTCAAAGGAAGGACAAACGAAACCATTATCCGTCAGGTAGCTTCAAAACATGGGAAATATAAGGCAAACCTTAACTTAAATTCAGCTAATTAAACCAAAAAGAAAAACGCCATGAATCATAATTTTGTTAAAGTTCATTCGGTGTGACCTTTTCACATATTTTTAGGTATTTTTCTTCTTACAAAAATTCCATTTGCAATGCAAAAATTTGCAACAAATTCATTTGTTTGTTGGCTTTTCACAAGGCAAACACTTAAGTTGAGCTGACATTGGGCAGCATTAAATGACAGATGATGGTCACAGGAAAGATACTGCTGTCATCCGAGATGTCATGATGAATTTGGACAAATCCTTCAAGTCGGGCACACAAAAATGCCGCAAGCCTCCCACCTTTGGGGCAGTGTGTGGCTTAACACTCTTCCCCCCAATTTCAATGGTTTCGGGTTAGGACTTTCATTTCCTCTAGTCGAATCAATAGATGTTAATTCTTCTTGTTCTTATTATTAATATTATAATTAAGGCGGTTCCAGCCTTTGGACACAATCTGTTGCAGCTTCATTCTTATGCCAGAATTTCGCTTGAGAAACTTCTCTAAATATTTGCCAATAACAAGATGAAACTCGACTGTTAAACACTCAGCGCCCCGGGATGATATATGTGCATATACACACATAGTCTTAAGGTTGGACAACCTGCGCTGACGTCAGCGTTGCCTAAGACCCCATGAATTGTTCTTGAAAACTTCAAATATATATCCATATAATAAATCAAATTTTACGCCAATGAAGAATAGATTTTCTTGGACTAAAATTGGGGCCTCGGTGGACAAGTAGATAACGCACTGTCCCGCCAAACAAGAGGTGTGGGTTCGAGTCCCACTCATGCGATAGGCATGACCTTTCTACTTTAAAAAGTTATTTAGTGAAGGAAGGTAAATAAAGGAAAATAGTGCTTCAGGCTTTGACCCGATAGGGTTATTATGGCCATATAATAATAATGCAAGTTAGTAACTCCCCTCGAAGTTATTTCACTTCACTAATTTACATTAATTATTATTAATTCCTTACATTAAACCCCAAAAACCTTGATTTTCTGCTCACTCCTTGTCCGAGGCAGGCCCCTTATTAACCCTTATTAAATGAACCGATTTCCCAGGCCCATATCATGGCAACCTTCACACGCCGAGATAATGGCTGAATCAACAACAACTCGGCTCACGCCATAATTAAGTTCTCGGAATTTTCCCACAGATTTTCCACTCCATTTATGGCACAGATATTACCTATTAAAGGTGTTCGCTTTAAATTGTAAGTTTTGGCACTTTCATTTGGGGTTTTCCCCATGCAGTTCTTTTGAGAAGAGAAAATAAAAAGTATAAATCAGATGCGAGCAAATTGCACCTTATTAAAACCGTGAAAGGAAGCATTATCGACAGATCAACGAAGATTTTATACTATTTTCAAAGCTTTCCTATATGTCATATAGAAACATTGTACAAATGAATAGAATCATGAAAAATCGAATACAACCTACTTTTAGTTCAATGACAGCTATACGATATAGTAGTCCGATCCTTTTTAAATTTCATGCGGCGCTATATAGCAGTGAATCTTAAAAGTGTGCCGAATTTAACTGAAATAGTTTGAAAAACATGGGATATATGGACAAAACGATCTTTGTTTTTTGGCAGCTATATGATATAGTAGTCCGATCCATTTGAAATTTGGCAAAGCCATACATAGTAATAAAACTTAAATGTGTATCAAATTTCAATTTAGTAGCTTACAAAACATTGGAAATATGCGAAAACCAAACTTTCAGTTGTATAACAGCTTTATGATATAACCATCCGATCCTTTGTTTGACCCACAGATAATAAAGAATTTCAATTGTATATCAAATTTAAGCACAATATCATGAAAAACCTAGGAAGTATGGAAACGAAAAGCTTTTAGTTGCCCGACAGCTATATGATATAGTCATCCGATCCCTTTGAAAGTTCGCGGAAAAATGTATAAATAAGAAATTTATATGTGTGCAAAATTTAAATACCATAGCTTCAAAAATAGAGAAAACATGGACTTATCCGATTTTAGTTGTATGACAGCCTATTTTTTCGAAGTTTTCAACTCGAAAATTAGCTAAAGTAAAAAAATCTTTTATAAGAAATTTCCTTAGATGTAAATCCTTTTGAATACTAACTACTAACTAACACTTTTTAAGGATTTCTGTTCGCTAGACCAAACTAAACAGAACTAATAATTCGGTCGTTGCAGTTTGTTATGAGTCATCGTGATCCCTAAAATATGCCTATATCATGTTCAGGAGTTAAAATATATCCATTTAGCCTCCTTCTCCTCACCTTTTGAGTGTTTATCATGAAACTTTGCGCAGAGAGTTTTTGCAAAGAAGAAGAATGAAAACTAAAAGAAGCCTTATAAACTGTTGAGTTTTAGAAACTTCGACAATTTGCAGTCAATTATAATAATTAAGGTAATTAAGGCCTTCAAATAATTGAATCAATCCCAACAAGTACTTGGGGTTGGGGACTTTGCTCATTTGATATGCCGCAACTTTTGATTGGATTTCGGAGAATTAAGTAATTATGGATTCATTAAAACATAAAATTTCCTTTGAAACTCAGACTATGAAATTTGATTTCCGCATTTGTGAAGAAGTTTTTTTTTCGGATTGTTTAAAAGAGCTTGAACAGCGACTTGAAAAAACATGAAATATGGACAAGTTTTCCAATTAGTTCTATGGCAGCTATATGATATAGTGGTTCGATCCCTTTGAAATTTGGAGGAACAATAAATAAACTTCTAAATTAACTTCTTTACTTCTATAATCTTCTGATTATATATCATATTCCATCTGATTCGGCAGAAAAATTGTCAGAGTATTCCAAAAGAAAGCTTTATACCAAGTTTCTTTTCGTTAGCTCATAATATGAGACTTATAAGCCCTGCACAATTTAAAGATAACTCAATTTTGTATGTCTATGAGGCTTTCTTTTATTCATTACAAACTTGGAATAAAGTGAATATAATTCTTAACATCTTTTATGTTCGGATTACAAAACCTTCTAATTAGTTAAGTCAATCTGCTTAAACTGGAAACTTTTGCTGGAACAGAAAGTTCTACAGAGTCTCAACAGCTCGGAGTCTTATACCATAGAAGAATTGTGTGAACTATGCTAATTACCTTCAATTCCCAACTCTTCCCAAAAACCTAAGCTAATGCTCATCTTGATCGATTATATACAAACTAGATTTTGCCCGTACGAAAAGTTGGGAACAGTCTAAGGGGGCAAACAGTTGGGGGTAACAAACATTGGATTGAAAATGCTTTTATAAGTCCATTTCAGTTCTCTTTCTTTGCTTTCTTCTGTCTTTCTTTCGGTGTGCCGACTCGACTGGGCCTGCTTTTCAAAAAAATATGGTTTCACAACAACTACTCCGACACTGCCACACCCCCGGCGCCCCTGCCCATGCCCCTGCCCCAACCCCGTCCCCATCCCCATCCCCATCCCCATCCCCCGTTTCGTGGGCAGTTGGCGGAGCTGTTGGCCTCTTTGCCGCAGACAATCTGTCACTTGATACGCGCCATTTTTGCTAAGCGCAAGCTCTGTGCCCCCCGCTGCACCCCGCTGCCCAATGCCACGCGCCCTGCGCCCCCAGCTGGGGCACAAGCACGGTTCACTCGTGACTCGGCTCTCTGGTTTTAAGCTCCTGGGCCGCTGTTTACCTTGTTGAGATTCCCCACACGGACAGGCCCCGTTGTACGGGCGCTGCCCAGCGAAGCATTCCAAACGGCGATGCCATATAAGTGATCGGCCTGCACGGGGCGGAGGGAGGTTGGTGGGCAGCAGGGTGCGTGATGGGCGTGGGGGGAGGCGGGTGGTGGGATTGGGCAACTAAAGGTGTCACATGCATAGAACAATGTTATTTAATTTTTTGTATTTTACAAAGCGCCCTTAAACAACAGATTGTTCGAGCCCACCAAACCGACCTCCCCTTCTTACCAAGACAAGCCCAACCTCAATCCCAATCCCAAGCACCACACCACCCCACCCCACCCCTAAGGAAGTTGCAGTTGCATAGCTTGAGGCGGCATCATATTTCCACTGGGCTTCGTGTAAACTGCAGAAGAAGCAGGAGGCTCTGGAGAAGAGTATGGAGAAAAAACTTTGGAAAAACCTGCCTCAATGATTTCCATTTCCATTTCGGTTCGTTTTTCTCGCACATCTCAAATGTTGTTGCATTTTTCTTTGTGTTTTGTATTCATTTCATTTTATTCCATTTCAATTTTCGACCACCGCCTAAAAGTAGGCAGCACATTTTTGTTCTTTGCCACAACACACACACACGCACACACCCACACCCACACACACACACACAACACACACACACACAACACACACACACACAACACACACACATACACATTTGCTGCCGACGTCGCTGCCCCCGCGGTCAAGGCGTAGCAGTCGAAGCATACTAATACCCTCTAATAATATTACAAGCCACCGTGGGACAAATTAAACAAATATTGCAAAAATTTTTTTTAAAAATTTCTGGATAGATCAGGCTATGTCCTTCTCTCATACTATGTTGTTCTGTCCTACACCTGCATATTTGTTGGAACAACCCAAATCGATCTGCTATATCATATAGCCTCCATGTAAGCTGTATTACACATATTTCCCATGTTTTTCCAACTGTTGGATTAAAAGTTCACAGACAATTTCTTTATTGTCTATTTACCTACCAAATTTCTTAAGGATCAGACCATTATATCATCTAACTACCATAAAATTGAAAATCGATTTTGCTCATATTTCCTATGTTTTAGAAGCTATTGTATTGAATTGTATACAAATAGATTTATTTCTTGAAACTTGAAAAAATTGGCTTATATTTATGGAGAGACGTTCAAGCAGTCAATTTATTGCGCCAAACAACAGGTCCTGGTATTCTCATTCTATATCTTTTGTATGGTCACTAGACTCCTCGGAATATATAGGATATAGCATAACTCTATAATAGAAGTGACACTTTGTTATAGCATAAAATCTGCATAATGGATACTTATCCGCCTCTTTTGTTATTATAATCGTAAGACAGTATATATTTTTAAATAGGAATCGGTAAACGAAAGAGTTACGACTTGCAAACCTCAAATTTTGGGACTTAAATTCGATAAGTCCATGCTGAAAACGCTAGGATCGATGGATGAAATGATTGCAATCGTCGAATTTGGATCTTAAATTAATAATAATTTGATCATTTTAGGCTTTGTGCTGTAGATAATATATTGTATAATTTTCGAATAATATGAAAGATTTTAAAAAATTCTGTATCCTTTTGCGTTTTAAGCAAATTTAAACCCTGAATGGTTTAATTGGTATAAATTGTGTAGGTTTTTATGCGGAAATGGGTTGGTTATAAATAGATAATCTTAAGGGGAATATTTAGTGAAATTTCTATTTTCCAGCTAAGCGAAGATGCCTGGTATATCTTTGGGGATTATGGATAGTTTTCAATGCAATTTTGTCTGAGAATTTCCTGAAATAAATTTTAAGTCTACAAGCTGAAGCATTTGCGATACGGTGGAAATGATATATGCATACAAACCCACACACACACCAACACACACACATACACACATACACGCACACACAGAGAAATAAACCGACACACATATGTAAGACTTCGCTCAGGGCTTGCCAAGTGTTCGCTGCGTGTGCGTGTTAAACAGGTGTGTGTTTGTGTGTGTGTATGCATATGTATTGCTGAGAAGCTAGTTAAAAACTTGGACTACAACAACAATGTTGCTTGAGGGATGCGACGCCGCCAGCAAAGCCAGCAGCGACGCTGACGCCAACGCTGACGCCGATGCCGACGCCAGCGCCGATAGCGACGGCGACGCCGAGGTGAGCGTCGTACACCTGCAACTATAAAAGCGGAAAGCCGTCCAGTACAATGTCTCAGTTAAATATTGTTAATTAAACGACAATAACAGCAGCTAACAGTAAACAGTCCACAAGGAAGCAAACAACACAACACAACAACAACAATTGCAATTTGCAACCATTTTTTTTACAAGTGTCAAAAAATACAACAACAAAAACTCAAGAAGGATACTCAAAAAAATATGTATATCTATTTTTTTTTGAAAGTGCCAAAGAGGTTTTCGAAATTTTCCTAAGCGAGGAAGCCCCAAGTCAAAAGCCAAAAAAATCGTTGCCTACTTTTAGGCGCCTTCAGGGCAAATTATCAAAGTTTTGAACTTCTCGAAATTGGAAATCAATAAGAAATATTCAAATATTCAAAACGTAGGCACGCACACACACACACACACACACCCGCACATCCTGGAATTGTGAACCGGAACATATGTTGACCCGTTTGACGCGTCTCATTATTAATTCAATATTACAAAAAATCGCATCAAATATGCCCAACGAATTGCAGCCAAAAAGTGTGTCTTCTTCTTTTTTTTTTGGTGAATCGCACAAATCGTCTGTCTATATAAAAGATTATACAATCCGAATTTCTTGGTAGAACGGTGCTTATTGCAGCTGCTGGCCACTGCACAAGATTAGACTCAAGACTCTTGTGCGTGTGACAGCGGCTATTGTAAGAGACCAGAAGAACAGCACCAGAAACATATAATAATCTATAGTAATAATAATAATCCAACGAAATTTCAGTGAAACATCCAACTATATATTTTTTTAAAGTTCCCAAAGAAATCTGCAAAATCACAGCTTAAAAACGTTGTGAAATGTTCATGGAATGTTGGGGCTTCCTTTCAGCAAATTGTTCAAAAAGAAAGACAAGTTAAGAAGGATTAGCTTCAATACGGCGAAGTCTTTATACTTCCGTCAACATTTTGTAGACAGATAATGTAGAAAGTTAAGGGTGTGTCAAATTTCAAGCCAATAGCTTGAAAAGCATGGGAAATATGGTCGAAACCGAGTAGTATGACAGCAATATGATATAGTAGTCTGATCCTTTTAAAAGACCTATATAATAAAGAATCTTCAGAGTGTGTAAATGCAATAGCTTGAACAACTGTTGAAATATAGGCAAAAGTTATATGGCAGCTATATGATTCAATAGTTTTTATCGTTTCAAAATTCAATTGAGCAATTGATAGTGTTAAATGTTAAATGGGTACCGAATTTCAAACTAATAGCTTGAACAACATGGAAAATAAGGACAAAATCGACTTTTAGATGTATGGCAACTATATGATATGGTGTTATGACTCTTTTAGAATTTGGTGAACCCTGATAGATATATAGAAACTTAAGGGTTTGTGTACTTTTTATGTTATAGCTTGGAAAACATAGCAAATATAGACTAAAACGACTTTTAGTTGTATGACAGCTATACGATATAGTAGTCTGATCCTATTGAAATTTAGTGCAGGGCCAAATAGCAAATAATTTTAAAAGTGTTGTAAATTTTAGTTTAAATGCTTGAAAAACTAGGGAAATATAGACGCAGCTTTTAGTTATATAGTATATTTATGATATAGTGATCCGATTCTTTTGAAATTCTGTGGACTAATGGAAAATGAAGAATCTTCAGACTATGTTCATTTTAAATGGAACTTCTTGAAATACATGTGATATGTAGGCAAAAACGATTTTTAAATATTTGACAGCAATTGGTTATGTGGCAAATACATGATATAGAAATTCGATCCTTGTGAATTTTTATAAAGCGAGATCCGGGTCGTATCCTATGGTAAAATTGAGGCTAGTGCCTATCTCTACTTCCTTCCAAAGAACTTTGAAAAAATTCAATAAGATAATACATACATTTTATTCTTAATCTATAGCCCCACCAAACAAGAGACCGTGGGTTCGAGCTCGACTCATGTCAACAGAATGGCCATTCTAGAAGAAACTAGACTGTGGAGTAGGACTTGAAATCCACCAACGTAAAAAGATATTCAGTGAAAGAAGCTGAAATAGTGCTTCAGGCTGTAATCCGATAGGGTAGTAATAGCCACTATTTGCTTGTTTGTTTTTTTATAGCGACTTATCGGAACCTTAACAAAAAGCAAAGATTCAGAGTTTACAGAACCAATTTTTATATTTTTTATTGAGCTATTTCCATTTTAAGATCAATTTTCTGTAAATAGATATAGATATATGATAGATAGATATCATTTGACTATATTATAGAAAAGCTAACTAGGGCTATAAACAAATCGTTCGAAATGCACTGATTTTACTTTTGTATGCTCAATTTTGACTAAATACATACATATTGCCTTTGCAGGAACTTATATATATGTAATTATATCCTCTTTTTCCGGGAAAACTTTCATACATGCAAATTGACTTGACTTAAGGTAAAATCCATTTCTTAGCCCAACGCTCGGAAATTGAAAATCAATTTAAGTCAAGGAGTTTTCAAAGTTTGTTATGCCTATCAATATCATTTTGAATGCATAATTTATTTATTTAATAGCCAAATAATTATAGGTAACAAAAGCCAGGCATACGTGGGTTTACTGGGTTAAAAGAGGGCCCTGAAAACTCTACTACAATTTGCATATATCATGTATTTTTACCAATAGCAAACAACAACAGTTACCAGCAAACGTGGTAAAATACGGGGCTTGAAATGAATGTTGTTATATATATATTACATTTTGACAACTGAAGAGGTCTATTCTCTTGGTTTTCTCTTGGTTTCTCCTGCTCAGGGAAGCCTTAGAAGTCGCCTTATAAAGATTTCAGTTAGCAACAAGACGACTGGAAATCTGGTTTTAGATCAAAATAAAAATAACATTAGACTTCAAAGTACACTTAACATGTCGTGACATTTAACATAAAATAAATTATAATATAAACAATAGAATAGATTAGTTCGTGGCGCCAATTTTGCCTAATCAAATTAACGGTCAAATTCAAATCTAGGCCATTTTGGCGGCGCATGCTCAAGCACATGAAGTTGGCAGCGCGCAAGCATATTGGCCCACGTGAAGTTGGCCGCAAGCAAGTTAATAACATGCACATGAAGTTGGCTGCGGCAGTACGAAGCCAAACAGCTGTGCAAAAGCTGTAAACATACGGTTTTTTTTTTATTTTTGGGTGCAAAAACGATTTTGAAGTGATTATAATGACACCCCCGCCACCGCCACCAAGCATGTCAGCCACGCCACAGGCACCGCCTGCGCCCACGGGCCAAAGCATTGCGCCCAGTGGAGCGTTTCCAGGTGAGCCTAGCAGACACACCTGCCGGTCGCACACTAACTCTGTTACGGCTCTTTAAGGTTCACTGACCCCGGGCTGGAATGATCCGCCGCCCATCTCAGCAGAGGGCAGCAGCAGCGGCACTCGACGTCCCCGGCTGGATCTACGCAAACGTGTGGCCTATCCCATGGGCAGCACTGAGAGCACAGGGCAGTTGCCGCCGCCGCCGCTCTGAGAGGCGCCACGTCAGAGCCGGAGCTGGAGCCTTAGCCTTAGCCGTAGCCGTAGCCGTTGGCAAGCAAACAATAAGCATAAACATAATTGTCAGATTTACATAACTTTTTTTACATAAGCACCAATCGTTAATATACATATAGATAGGCATAACAATTGTAACTGATTTGAAACCAGTTGCGGATCAGGCCGCTTCACCAGGGCAGCTTGGCGCCATCGTACTGATAGAAGCCGCCATTGTGCGACTCGTTCATCTGGCAAATTGTCTCCACAATCTGCGAGGTGCTGCTGACCACGTCCAGCGGTGCATTGTTGCCGCCCATGTCCGTGCGCACCCAACCCGGATGCAGGCTGACGCAGAGTATCTTCTGGGGCAGCAGATCGATGCTCATCGATTTGGTGGCCGCATTCAGAGCCGCTTTGGACGCGCGATAGGCATACATGCCGCCGTCCACATTGGACTCAATGGAGCCCAAAATGGAGCTCATGTTGATAATGGCCGCCCGCTTGATGCTCATGTCCAGCGTATCGTTGGCCAGAGAAGCCTTCTTCAGGAGCGGCAAACAGGCCTTGGCCAGCATGATGGGCGCCACAGTGTTGGTCTGCAGCGTGTCCAGCAAATCCTGCTGCTTCGTGGCGCCAATGCGCACCGATTTGGTCGCCATGCCGGCGTTATTGAACAGCAAGTTGAGTCCTGCATCCTGGGTCACCTCAGAAATCTGCCCGATGACCTTGTCGTAGTCATCGTAGTTCTTCAAATCTGCAGATTAAGTAGGGAAAAATGAGCTATAAATTGAAGCGTATTGGTGCTGGACTTACCAATTTCCAGTATGTGAATGTTGGAATGCTTATTGGCCAGTTCTTTGAGTTCCTGAAATAAAGAAATTGGGTTTTAGGTTATTTTTTCAAAATTGGCGCTAACTGCAAGATGTATCGATATATCGATATTTGCAGCTCTAGGTGTGAACTTTCTGGAAAATTCAAAAATTTTCACACTGCACACGTAATCAATATATCGATTACTATCTTAGGTGATTTTTCAAGCTTCGTGCCAGCTTTAAGCTAGGTAGGAGTATAATCGATATATCGATTTTTCCATCTGAGGCGTTAGAGCTGGAAAACAATGGTTGGCCTAATATATATATATATATTATAAGAATTCGCACATTTATTTGGGAAGCTTTGCAGTTATGAACTCCTGTATAAGTTCGGGCAAAATCAAAAACTTCAACAAATTGCGCAAGTAATCGATATATCGATTTTCGAATTTTAGCCAACGGTATATATATTTAATAAAGCATGTGGGTAAAAATGTTGGTATATTATAATATGGAATATAAAATTTGCATAAGTTCTAGAAAAATCATTAGATTTCAACACCTTGCGAAAAAAAATCGATACATTGATTTTTGAATTTCGACAAAAATATGGCTACGCTGAATGTAGTCGTTTTCCAAAACCGATATATGAATAAAGCTTTTCGGTTAAAAATGTACGCATTTTTTGAGCAGCTTTAAGCTATAAATTTAAAAAAACTTCTAGCAAAATCTTTAATATTTCAACACATTGCAAGTAATCGATATATCGATTATTTTATTTTAAGCAATATATAGATATTTAATACAGCATTTGACTAAGAACTAAGAATTTTATGCCTTAGGTATTAAATACAGCTTTTAAGCTATAAATTTTGAAAAAGTTCTAGCAAAATCTATGAATTTTCAACATATTACGCAAGCAAACGATAAGTTTAATGTGAACCCCTTTACATATGGGCAGCGCAGCCAACTTTAATGCACTGGAACAAGGCCTATCGATATATATCGTTTGGCATGTAGCTTCCACAACTGGAAAACGAACAGCCAAAAACCGAAGCGAAGCATCAAATCGAAAGCGTAAAAGCAAAGGCAAAAGTTTTACCGCTTATTTCGCATTTGCGTACGCTGGCGAGTGTGTGTGTCGCGGAGAGTTGTTTCATCATTTTTCGATAAAAAATTTTACGTTTTGTGTTTTACTTTTATTTTCCCTGTGTTCTGTGCACTCAACTGAAAAAAGTAAATCTCGAACCATTTGGAAACATTTGCTAATATTATATTTTAGTTTAAAATACTTGCAAATCGCGCTGAACATGGCACCCGCTGTCGGTAAAGGTGAGTGGAAAAAAGCGACGGAGAGAACAACAAAAGAAAATGTAGAAAATGGGAAATGGACAATAGTGGCCAGATCGCGGGCAGTGGACAAATACTTTTTTAATTGCTGTCTCTCTCTGATTTGTTGTTATTGGGCGTGCTTATGAGTCATGGGGTCAAGATGACTAGACAAATGTATGGAATTTGGGACTTACGTTGGCCTGCTCCAAGTTGCGGCAAGTGGTAAATAGATGCTGCGGTGGCTCCGGCAACGCCATGAATGCCTTGACCAGGCCCAGACCCAAGCCGCGATTGCAGCCCGTTATTAAGATTGAATTCATGGCTGGCAACGCTGGTAGTAGTAGTAGATGCTTGTGTTGTTGTTTAATGGGTTGCAGCCAACTTAACGAAATCTTATCCGCTTCGAATTTTTATGCCTTAAAAGATTAGACAATTTCTGGCCATAAAACCACGTTGGGACTGAAAAACTTGCGCGTGCTGCTGCTCGGACAATTGCGTTTATCACTAAAACTTTTGTCCCACGCACGCGTTTTCAATGCCGGCAGCTGACAGAGTTGCCAAATGTGCGTATAAAACACACAGCCGAGTAACAACACTGGCAAAGGCAACCAACTGTTGAATATGTTATTATTATTATAAACAGCTGTTTATATATATGTTAATTATTATATATTTATATATTTTTTTTAGTAATTTACCTTTCGAACAGCCGGCTACTCTTAAGCTTTATGGCCTCTCTTCTATTCCCTTTTGTTACGCGCATTCGCCGCCGCCTGTTACGTAGGCTGGCAACGCTTTCCAATCGCTTTCCAAGCCCAGCGCAGTTTTTGTTTCGCCGCCGAGCAACGTAATTAACAGTTTCCAATCGTTTTTTGCCAATTTAAAAGTGTACTTAACGTATTTCAATACAAAATGTCGCTAACTTTATGGAATTCGAGATTTTCCGTTACGTTATTGCGACAGCACACAACGATATTTACGTCAAATGCTGCAGCAGCAACAACAACAAATAGTCGAAAAAACTACACGTTTTTACGTTTAAATTCTCAATCACAACGAAATTTCACTAATATGCAGTCAACAAACACAAATACGAACCCCGCCGGCGCCAACGCCGACGGCTCCCCCGAGAGGATCAGCAGCAACAACAACAGGAACAGTAGACACCTGTCACGTGCAGCCAAAGGTAACCGTAACAGATCCGCGGGGGGACGCGCCTCCATAGACACTAATGCAAGCGAAACGGGACTCAATGTGCCGCCCTTTAACCACCCCCATTGCGATAGACAAGCCATGTACCAGCAGCCCGTGCGCAAGGTCAAGCTCCTGCGAGGTAAGCCTAAGCTCAGGGCAGAGGGCGAGTGCGTTGGTTCAGAGGTCAACAACGTAACGATCCAGCGATCTGCGCTGCAAAACAGCTGGCAACGCGGCTTTTACTACTTACTATGTGGCAACGCCCAGGCAGCCCCTCCCCCTGAAACACTAGCTGTGTTTATGGTGCAATAACGGTTGTTCAGTGCCCTTAACAACACAATTTACGCTCCACACTTATCGAAACACAATCGATTACTTTGCTGCTCTTAAGACAGCTGTTGCCAGCTAGACAGCATTGCCCGGGCACAACCTTGATCAGTGCGCTTTGAGTGCCAAAAAAGGCCTATTCAAAATTCAATAAGGAAATCCTTCGATTATACGTGAGTTCATCCTAGAATTCATGATAGAATGGAAACGATTTTTCGAGAAAAACACGATAAAACCTGGGACGCCCTCTCAAAGGTTCTATCTATTAACTTGGAGTGAAAGATTCTATCTCCTATCTCCCACCATTTTATTTCGATTGTCTTAAAACTTTCAGAAGATATTCGGGACATATCATAGTATTTTGACATTTCAAAACCCATGTAAGCCCTTAACATAGCCTACTGTAGAAACACAAACTATACAATCCCCATTTTCCAGCTAAAATCTTGCTGCTATTTTCTAGTATAGTATATAAAAATTGCTATATCTTTCACCTAAGTTCAATTTATAGCTCTAAATCAGTCAGTACCAACTTTACAGCATTTTATTGCACAATCATAATAACCCATAAATAACTTTCTAATTTTTTTCCCCATAACAAACCATTTCAACTAACTGTCGAGTCATTCCGTATCAAAATCCGACCGTTCATTCATGCACTTTTTACCCTCCCCGCGAGAGAATATTCGAGAGATCATTATCTATATCACTGCAAGCTGGTGAAATACCCTATCTCTCTATCTGCTATATACTATATGATCTGTTATCTGGGCTAAGTATAGCCCGCTGTGACGTCATTGGGCTTAATTATAATTAACAGAGCGTCATCATGTGGCATATATCGGACTGCAGTCGTCGTGACTTGCTCTTGTGCCCTTGGCCAAAGGGTATATTGTTTCGCTCTCCCTCTCTTTCGTAACATCAGTCTCAGTTTTTATGGCAAATTGTTTAGGCATTTGGTGGGAAAATCATGTTCTGTGCTCGATTTTCAATAATATCGCACATATTATTAGCTTGTTTTATCAGTTCGACGACATGTTAACCACGTACCGCCCATGTGCTGATTAGCCTAGGGTCTAACTAGGCATAGCCTGACATGTGGGCGTACCAGTTTTTCGCTGAAGACGTGTTTGTACGGGGTGTTCGGGGGGCTCTATTGTAAACATATCATGCGTACCGGCATGATATACATGATATATGATTGTCGGCTTATGGACTGAGAGGTTTTCTTATGAAAATGACATACGAATCTTGGGCTCAAAGCTCCATCTATTTATATTTCATATTGCATACTCTTCTAGGTAAAACATTGTGGGTTTTCATAGGAACTACAATAGGTGCTCTCTTAACAAAAGTTTTAGACTTGAGGACAGGCATTATGTTACCCAACTGCTGTTTCGATTTTGTTTAAGTGCAAAACGTCTTTAAGACTTGAAAAAAATTAAAACCTGTTATTAACTTGAATATAAACAGAAAACCAATAAGCTATAGAGTGTATGACTAGGAGATACCCTAAACATATTAAAAAAAAAAAAAGCGGGAGAGATAATCGCCTCACGAAAGATTTAACACTTTCGTAGAAATTAAGTGCGAAACAGGTGATCATATAGAGTATAATATCATATCATATACCAGATTTCATGAAAATTTAATCCAATAGCTTGAAAAACAGGAGAACATTTGAACATTGATGTTCAAACAGGACTTTTATTTGTATAGAAACTATAGGATATAGTGGCCATATCCTTTTTAAATTTGGAAGAGAGATGGATATAAAAGGAAAGAAAGAGGAGAAATTTGATTTAAAATCTAAATCTCTAAGCTTGAAAAACTTGAGAAATATGGGCAAAACTGACTTATAGTTATATCATAACTATATAATACAGTGGTCCAATATCTTTGAAATTTTGTGGAACGCAAGATAATGAGGAATCTTAAGTATGCCTCACAATCAAATGCAAGAGCTTGTAAGACATGGGAAATATGGAGAAAAACAAAGTTTGATGTATGTATATATAACATAATGATTCGATAAGGGCGGTTCTCACAAACGTTGAACTCTACACCAAATGAAGGCAATGCAATATAATGTTAACAGATTGACAGATAAACCCAATGTTGACACAATCGATTTTAGTCCTTCAGATCATTCTATGGATTCCAGACTTTCAGCACAAAGTGTATATACTATTTCCTTCAAAAAAGAGTATCGTCAGACGTGTTTTTTTGCTGTTCTTAAGCTTCTGCTGACGTCATCATTGCCACTAGCTTGACTAGCATTTGACATATTCTTGAGTTAATAAATTCCGGGTTTATTATGTAATCATTTTGCAATTTTCAGTATAAATTAAAGCCGTAGTATTTCATATAACAATGTTTGTATATAACGAAACTGGAAATCTGCGAGTTCTATAATTGCACCCACAATTCCGAATACATGTGTACATATCTAATGGGTTTTTTCGTGTAGGTGAGAAAATTACTCTGAATTTGGGCTTTTTTGCTATTAATTTGGCCCTTATTTTATACTGTTTTAACAGTTGCATTAACAAATAACTCTACGGATTGATATCCAATCTTAATGAAAATTTTGGGAACTCTTTGTTATATATATAAATAGAACTTTGAATTAAAATTTTGTTTATAAAGCGTTAAGTAGAGCTTTTAAGGAGGCAGAAAGATGATGTTATGAAATTTATATGTGACAATTTTGGATGAACTACTCATGTTACTTCCTATCTTTTATAATAATGATAATTTCAATAGATTGACTAGGCAGAAAAATGTTGTACTAGTAAATTAATAATTAATGGCCATAACAACCCCATCGGGTCACAGCTTATAGCACTATTTGCCTTTATTTATGCTTCCTTTACTGAAGAATTTTCTTACATGAATGGATTTCAAATTCTACGTCACGACCTAGTTTTAGGAGTTCTAGGAGGTTCATGTTATGGACATGAGTGGGACTCGAACCCACACCTCTTGTTTGGCGTGACAGTGCACTATCCTCTGGTCCCTCGAGATCCCATTATATATCTATTGAAAATATTATAAAAGATTGAAAGTTCCATGTAAAAATCTACCAACATTTTCCAATATATGTTTCTTGATCTCTTTTTTCTCCCTCCTTATAAACTCTACTAAATGCATTATAATCAAAAATATAATTCAAAGTTATATTTGTATAGGCAATACTAAAAGTGTGTTTCGAAATTCATATCATAATAATAACCAGAGAGAGAGAGAGAGAGGGTCCTAAATTAACTTAACTAAAGAAATTTGTATACCAAATTTGATATGTTTAACTCATGAGATCTACGAGATCGACGGGATCCGGCAGTACTACAGATAGACGGAGAGGTAGATGGTTAGACAGACTGACGTCGATGGTCAGACTGATGCACTGGTAGATGATCAGACAGATGGGCCAACTCAATGTATTATATAGAGCTTACTGCTACCCCTTCTGGACCCCTTTTTCAATGGGTTCCGAAATCAAACCAACGTTTCAGCTGAATCTCGAATGTCTCCGATGTCGTCATAAATATTTCTATATCTTCGTGTTTCTCTATGGCTGCTTTTGTGGCTTGGCACACCACCAACTTCGTGACACATTGCCACCGCCCACTCCGCCCCCTGCACCCTGCGTTCCACCTACCACTGGTACACCCTACTGTCACCACGGCCCCCAACGTCTGCCCGCCCTGCCTATCGGGTTCTAATCGCCAAATCGTCTAATCGTAACCATGGCAAAAGCTCATTGGGTCAAAGCAAAGCAAATCCAACCAAGCGACCGACCCGACCGACAGACCACATGCCATAGCTTTGTTCCAGTTTGTTTAGCCACTTGGCCAAAGATGTGCTTCCAATCCTAATTAGATGCATCTATTTGAGTTTGTGCCCGCCTCCCGGGCCGATGAGCAACCCTCGGAGGGTCGCAGCATTTATCGTTCCGCCTATTTGGATATACGTTTGCGTCAGCGCCAGGAGCAGCCCATGCCGCAACCAAAGGGTAGCCACTGTGTGCCTACTCCAAAACGCCTTTTCCCACTTGCTAATCTTGCTCCACTTTGGCCCTTCTCGTTTCTAGGTAACTACGACTATGATCTGGTTGTGATTGGTGGCGGTTCTGGTGGTTTATCCTGTGCCAAGGAGGCTGTGGCACATGGTGCACGTGTCGCCTGTCTCGATTATGTGAAGCCCACGCCAATTGGCACCAAATGGGGCGTTGGCGGCACCTGTGTCAATGTCGGCTGCATACCAAAGAAGCTAATGCACCAGGCATCGCTGCTCGGCGAAGCTGTCCATGAGGCGGCCGCCTACGGCTGGAATGTGGATGAGAAAATCAAGCCGGATTGGGGTAAACTGGTCTCCTCCGTGCAGAATCACATCAAGTCGGTTAACTGGGTGACACGCGTGGATTTGCGTGACAAGTGAGTAGACCCATTTGACCATGTGTTGTTCCTAATGCTAATCTCTGAACGATTTACAGAAAAGTCGAGTATATCAATGGCCTGGGTTCTTTTGTGGATCCTCACACTTTATCCGCCAAACTGAAGTCCGGTGATCGCACCATCACCGCTCAAACCTTTGTGATTGCTGTCGGCGGTCGTCCACGTTATCCGGATATTCCCGGCGCCGTGGAGTATGGCATTACCAGCGACGATCTCTTCAGTCTGGACCGTGAGCCGGGCAAAACACTGGTTGTGGGCGCTGGCTGTAAGTGTAGTCCTACCTATTATATATGGAGCAATGCCTAATTCATATTCCATCCTTTTCCCCGCCAGATATTGGCCTGGAGTGCGCTGGCTTCCTGAAGGGTCTGGGCTATGAGCCCACTGTTATGGTGCGTTCCATAGTGCTGCGTGGCTTTGATCAGCAGATGGCCAATTTGGTGGCTGCTTCCATGGAGGAGCGCGGCATACCGTTTCTGCGCAAAACTGTGCCTTTGTCCATTGAGAAGCAAGCGGATGGTCGCTTGCTGGTCAAGTACGAGAACACCGAGACGGGCGAGGTGGACAGTGATGTATTCGATACCGTCCTATGGGCCATTGGACGCAAGGGTCTGGTCGATGATCTGAATCTGCACAATGCCGGCGTGTTGACGCACAAGGATAAGATCCAAGTGGATAGCGTGGAGCAGACCAATGTGCCACATATTTATGCTGTTGGTGATATTATTTACGGCAAACCAGAGCTGACTCCGGTCGCCGTACTCGCCGGCCGTCTGCTGGCGCGCCGCCTCTACGCGGACTCCGATCTGCGCATGGATTATGCCGATGTGGCCACCACTGTGTTCACTCCGCTCGAGTACGCCTGCGTTGGCCTCAGCGAGGAGGATGCTGTCAAGGCCTACGGCGCCGAGGAGATTGAAGTATTCCATGGCTACTACAAGCCCACGGAGTTCTTTATACCCCAGAAGAGCGTACGCTATTGCTACGTGAAGGCTGTGGCCCAGCGCTCTGGGGAGCAACGTGTCTACGGCCTGCACTATCTGGGTCCAGTGGCCGGTGAGGTCATCCAGGGCTTTGCCGCTGCCCTCAAGTCGGGCTTGACTATTCCCACGCTGATGAACACCGTGGGCATACATCCCACAACCGCCGAGGAGTTCACCCGCCTCAGCATTACCAAGCGTTCCGGCCTGGACCCCACGCCCGCCAGCTGCTGCAGTTAAATGCGCGCACGAGTTATATAACAGCGCCTACAGACACACACACACACACACACGATCCCTCCTCCTCACCTTCCCCTGCACGTCCACACACACGCACAGACACCGAAACACCCGTAGCACATGCCGAATTTTGGTTGTTGTTGCCGCCTTCTAGAGATTAGAAAGTTCCAAGTTTTAATTGCGTTTCGATAGTCGCACACAACCCACACACGCTCCACACCAAAACTAACCCAATACACACACATACACACACACCACACCCTATAGCTCAGCTCCCGCGCAGACTGGCCGCCGGGCGCAGGAATCGCAGCTTCAGTGGAACTGAAGCAGTTGTAAACTTGGATAGGATAGCAATCGGATTCCTGCTCCTCGCAACGAACCCCCACACCAATCGCCCTTGTCTTATATTGTTGTTGCCTCTGTGCCCGACATGCACTCAAAATTACGAAATTATGTTACATGGAAAGTAAATATAAATAAATTCTGTATATTTACGGTAGAAAAATATAATTTTTCACCCACATACAACAAAGAAAATTGATCTATTATCTGGAAAAGTTGGGATGAGCTCGAGAGCTCTGTTTGTTGACTAAATTAAGGAAACTTTTGTGAAGGGCAAAGATTGGAAATGACGGGGAGAAATTTCGTAATAACTTGTAACAGGGTATCCCCGAGTCGAAACTTCTAAATTAGTTTTGAAGGATTGGGAGAATTGGACCAATTTCGTGATGAAGCTTGTTACGGGATCTTGTTTAAACCGGCCGGGTCGGATTCCTATATCATGGAGCTAGAACTCAACCAATGTTTTCCAAGCTATTGTAGTAAAATTTGTCACACGTTTAAGATTCTTTATAAAATATTCTTTATATATCGATTTATTAAACTTCAAAAGAATCCGACCACTAATTTTCCCATATTTTTCAAAATGTTCAAGCTATTTGACTTAAATTTGACACGCTCTTAACTTTGTTGATTATCTATAGCTCCACAAAATTTCAGAAGACTGCTATGACATATAGCTAACATACAACAATAAGTCGGTTCTACCCACATTTCCCATATTTTGTAAGGAATTTTGTGTACATTTTTGTTTCACTTGAGTTTCCTTATTATCTATGGCTACATCAAATCAAAAGGATCATACCACATGTGGGTATTATCATATGACCGAAGATCATATTATAGCATACAACCTACAATCGAATTTGTCCATATATCAAAGAACTAGATTCAAATTTCGCACACACTTTCCCTTAGGGTGTTACTACGAAATGTTAGGGAATCTCACTTTTTTATTTCCTACATTCAAATGCAATTACTTAACTACTCTATACATATGCATATATAATCCCGATGACAATCTCAGGGCTAAGCTATAATTGAACTGGTAAATATAATGCTATAAATTGATTTGGGAACAAGTCGAACAACGGACCACCCCCTTATCAATAGATTCATATCGCAAATGGAGCATGTTAGGCCCTGCTTTTCACAGTTCTCAATCAATTTGAGTGTCACGCAAATGAATACCATGAATTTTGGATGATTATAGAGCAAGTTGTGCCACTCTATCCCTGATTATATTGATCGTCTTTAATGGCCGAAATAAATTATTGAATTCGAAGCACAGACGCCAATTTTTGGCTCAAAATGGGGTTATTAAGCCTTATAACAATCATTGAATTGCCTTAATCGATATTAACTTTATTAAATCGAGAATCAATTGACAATCAATTCATCCAAAATTCTGCAAATAAATGCTGGCCTTGTATAAGACCCAAAGAGGGCTTGCAAAAGCCAACATTTATTTGCCAATTCGCCGGTTTGTTGTGCGTGGGGGAATACCCCTAATATTGTCGATTAACACGAGATACTTGAGATTTGCTCCAGCTGATCGCGCCGTAGATAGACCTGTGGCAGTTTCAGCACACTCAAATCGTTGTCGATCATCATCAGCTGCTGCTCCAGATCCTGCTTCAGTTGGCGCACCCGCAGAGTGCTCATGGACAGGGGCAGTCGGTTGTATTCCCAGGTGAGCTGCCTGTGTCGTGCCTGTGCCGCCTCCAGCAGTTGCATACGCTGCTCATCCGTCAGCAGCACCCGATCCATCATCATTTCCTTCGATTGCTTCACCTGCACCGGCACAGCCGCCTCATTGGGCTCTGGCGCAACGGGCAGCTCGGCGCGTTGCGACTCCATGGAGGCTTCAGTGCGTCCGCTCAAGGGCTGATCCAGTTGCGGATCCTGCTCCACATCGGTTATATCTGGTATAGGCATTTGTTGTGCCTGTGGTAGCTGCTGCTCCTTGCGTGATTTGACATTGCACTCCGAGCAGCTGGGCATGGCACGTGGACATTTCAGCGTCTGCTGGCTGCCACGTTTGGAGGCCACTTGGCCCAGCTCAAAATTGGAGGCCACCTGACGCAACTGACTGCCCGAATCCTCGCGCAAAGGATTGGTACGCGTCGATGTCTCGTCCCCCTCGCTGCAGGCAGCACGCAGGTGTCCCGACTGTTCCCGCTGCTGCGTCAGTTCCGTGCACTTGAGCAGCGCCGCATTGAGAAACTGCTGATCCCGGATGTCCTCCGTTTGTATCTGCTTCTCCGAGTGCTGCCCACTGCACACAGCACGACAGATTCGTCCCAACCGGCCGCCAGTGAAGTGGCGCCGTTGCGTCTCCCCCAGTGGCGGCTTGCCGGCACGACGCACCAGCGTGGCATCCGTGCGCAACTCGTGCATGCGCTCCTTCTCCCGGGCACGCTCCAGCCGACGCAGCGTCGCCATCGGATTCTGGGACACCATCAACTTGTTCTCGAGCACAAAGTTGCGCTGTGTTTGCCGCGGACTCGGCACGGAGGCACGTTTCATCCACATGGATTACAAATGGAGAGTCAAAACCGGACGCCGAATGCAAAATATAAAAGATACAATTCTTGACTATAGAAAAAGGGGGGAAAACATAGAATGGAATGTGTAAAACGACTCAATGTCTAAACTTCAACTGACTGAATACCCAAAAGTTTCCAACAGGGGGGAAATCTATGACAGTTTAATCGTAGAGAACTGAAATATTTTCGGAAAATCGTATGAACAGAAGTTTTCAATGCAAAGAAGGCAAATCTCCCCCTTGCTATCATTTTCTGAAACCGCAGGGCTGAAATCAATATACCTTAAGGTTGTCATATAATACCAAAGACGAATTTTTCCATAATATCTGCGTTCATCCGGATAATTCCTTTAAAATACTATTATTTATTGATGTGGTATTTATTATCATGTATCGATCCACCAAATATCAATGAGATTGACCTATAACCATGATACTTTTTCAATCTTATAATTATTATATGGCCATAACAACCCTATGGGATTACAGCTTTGAGCACTATTCGTCTTTATTTTGGGTCATATTTGGGTCAATCATACGACACAACCTAGTTTCTTCTTCTATAGGAAGGTCAGGCATGAGTGGGACTAGAACCCACGACCTCTTGCTTTGCGGATTAGTGCGCTATCCACAGTATCACCGATGCCTCAATTTTAGAAAACTTGTATCAGATCTTCAAACGGGTTCGAGGTCCTAGATTCTAGGTTCTGTCATGAGGGTTTGAGAGAAACACTCAGGTGTTTCGGTTACCCCATCTCAAGGCACCTCCTGCAGTTAGAAATAAATAAAAATACCAACTTTAAGAAGAATGGGCAATCTTCGGGTTTTACACTTTTGATAATCAATTAGAGTGGGAGGCAAGAGAGAGAGAGATGGATGTTATCGAATCCGTTGTCTTAACCGTAAAACTGAAAATTTTAATAGATGCCCAATTTCGGAAAGATGCTCGTATTGACCGCCTTCTATATATATGAAACCCCCATATAGACATATATCTTATAAACTGTTAACCATATTTTATAATCAAATAACTGATTAATCTTACAATCCTAATTATATAATCATCTAGTTTTTAACCGTTTATAACTTGAAATATCATTTTACATACATGGGAATTTCTTTAAGGAATTCATAGATAAAGGCGATGGGTAGGAACGATAGGTGGTAATGGCCCTATAGAACTGGCGGGAATTAGTTGAGTTGTTCAAAGCCAAATAAGTCGGTGCTCATTCAAATTTAATCGAATGGGAAAGGTAATGGAAATGGGAAATGATCCAACAGCTTCCCGAAGGTGGGGCTTATTCTTGCTGTACCCAACTGCCAGTTTATACAGATAGATTCAAAATGTCTACCCATATAATCTACAAGAGGATGCATTAAATAGATACAGGTAATGAGGGGTATAATTTTCCTCTTGGCGGCCTGGAGCGAATTAGTTGATCTGGAGGATGTCCAATGCGATTGGAAAGGGGCTACGATCCTACAATTTCCCGAAGGTGTCAGAGCTTGTCGTCTGACTGGGGTTATCTTTCTGCTTGCCAGTTCATTCGGTTATCCCTATAGTTCATCTGCTGCGTCATCCCTACTCGATAAACTCCACCCTGACCCGTCTTTAAATCCAACTTGTCACGACAAATCCTAACCGGAAGCTGCCTGTCTCCAAAATCTCTACCTATATAAGCCAAAAGAGGATAGAATAGATAGATACAGGTAGGTGCGGGGTATCATCATTCTAGCAGGAATTAGTTGAGCTGGAGGTTGTCCCATGCGAATGGCAAGGGGGTATGATTCAACAGCTTTCGAAGGGAAGAATGAAGAGTTAACCCTGTGGCTAAGGTTATCCTTCTGGTCCCAGTTCCTTCACCGAACTAACAGTTCATTCAGTTATCCCTGTAGTTCATCTGCTGCTCCGTCATCCGTAGAGGTTTCCTCACCCAATCCTAACCCTAAACTGTCTGCCCCTCCAAATCCTTTTCAATTTCAAAATTTCACATTTATTTTGTATTTATTTTTATATTTTTCCTATTTTCGTATTGTTTAATTATTTGTATTCAACAAAATCAATGACAAAATTTACAAACTGTGCCGCGCCCCCTCATAATCCCACTCATCTTTCTCTTTAGCAATTGTTTCTGGATCGGTTATTTTGGTTCTTTCTTTTTCGTTTCTGTGTGAGTGATTCGTCGTCGTCTTCTGCCTCTGGTAGAGTATTCCCGCTCGACAATTCGGCTTGACTCGATTCGTCATTAATCAAAGAAGCAAAGGTGACAAGATACAAGAAAAAAAAAGTTAGGGCAACAACATTAATTATTTAATATTTTAGTTTATATCATCAGATCATCTTCCGCTTAGATGGCTGCGCACTCCTTGGCCGCCTCATCCCGTCGCTGTTGCTTGTTGACCGCCGATATGCACTTGGCCATGGTTGGAGATGCGCGCGATATGGCATCGGTCATGAAATAGTCGCGCAGTTCCTTTTGTTTCACATCGATGGCTGAGCCGCTGATGGATTTGCTCTGCGGGAAAAAACACAATTAGCTGGGATACATGATGTGCTTCAATAGCTACTCACGGCTACGGCCTTGGAGCTGCCACCAGTTGCTGGCGTCAATTGTCCAAAGCGTGTCAGATGTGGGGTCTTGTCTTCGAGCTTGGCACGCAGCTCGTCCAGTGTGTCATAGGGCAAGGGTTTGCCCACCACCTCGGACAGAGCGCGCAGAATCTTCCAGTCATCACGAGCCATGCCTGGTGGCGAAACACCGGGCAGTGTCTGCTGTGGCCGACCCTCAGTATTGACATAGATACCCTGCTTTTCAGTGTAGGCAGCGCCAGGCAGCACAGCATCGGCAATGGAGGCACCATTGTCACCATGCGAACCAATGTACACCACAAAGCAATCCTTGGGCAACTGATCACGGGTCAATTTGCCGCTATCGGCGTTCAACAAGAACAGCACCTTGGGTTGCTTCTTCAGCGCAGTCTGCAATCCGGGTTGATAGCCCACATCGAAGGCGCCCACTTGGGAAGCACTGTGATGCAACACATTGAAGGGATTCCAGTTCTGCAAATGGTATAAATTATCAAGTTGTGCCTGATCTTTAGATAAAGTTGCTACACTCACGGGTTTCTTTAGCTTCTCACAGTATTCCGAGATGACGCCATGTATGGCTGCACCATCGGGTCTCTCCAGCAGATCCACGCCAATGATTATAGCTGGCTTCTTGGCGCCCTCCAGTACCTTGGAGAAGGCGTGTGAGCCGCTGCACACATCCTTGATGAGGTTGGCATCAGCACCCAAATTCTGATGCTCATAGGACAAATCAATGTTGGGACCAATCGAGGCAATCTGCAGCTCATTATGTACGTAAGCCTTGCGCAATCTGGTGTTGACCAAAGGAGCCTCATAGCGTGGATTGGTGCCCACCAGCAGAACAGCATCAGCTTGCTCCAGACCTGTCAAAACCAAAGCAAGGGTTAGCTGGCTGTACTCTGTCCCAAGTTCTCCACTTACCCGCAATGGTGCTGTTGAGCAAATAGCTGGAACGTGCCTCAATGCTGCTGCCCTTTATGAAGTCCTGTTCGGTGACCAGGGCATCGCCGCCCAAACGATTGACCAGATCCTTCAGAGCTACCATAGCCTCTACATCGGCCAGTTGACCAGCAACGCCTGCCACCTTACCATTAGCATTCTTCAGAGCCTTGGCCACGGCGATCAAGGCGCCCTCCCATTCCACAGCCTGCAGCTCCCCATTGGGCATGCGCACCATGGGTGCCACCAGACGCTGGCGTTTCAGGCCATCGCAGGCAAAACGTGACTTATCCGCCAGCCACTCCTCATTGACATCATCATTTTCACGTGGCAAAATACGCAGCACCTCGTTGGTGCGTGTGCTGACCACAATGTTACTGCCAACGGCATCCAAGACATCAATGGAGTCCACTTTGCGTATCTCCCAGGGGCGTGCAACAAAGCTGTAGGGTTTGTTAGTCAAAGCGCCGACGGGGCACAAGTCGATAACATTGCCGGAGAGCTCGGTAAGGAACAGCTTCTCAACGTAGGTGCCAATCTGCATGTCATTGCCACGTCCAGTGGTGCCCAAGTCATCAACGCCAGCAATTTCGGAGGCAAAGCGCACACAACGTGTGCAATGGATGCAGCGGGTCATCACGGTTTTGACCAAGGGACCAATATCCTTGTCCTCAACAGCACTAGAAGTGGTAAGGAATGATTAGAAAGTGGAGCAGGCTGGTGTGTTGAAGTACAGACCGCTTGCCAGTATAGTTAATGTCAGTGAAACGTGAACGATCCGAACCAAAGGCCATGGCCTGATCCTGCAGATCGCATTCACCGCCCTGATCACAAATGGGACAATCCAGTGGGTGATTCATGAGCAGAAACTCCATGACACCCTCGCGTGCCTTGCGGGTCAGGTCCGAGTTGGTCTTGATGCGCCAGCCCTTCATGACGGGCATGGCACAAGCAGCCACTGGCTTGGGACTCTTCTCCACTTCCACCAGGCACATGCGACAGTTGCCGGCAATGGCCAAGCGCTCATGGTAGCAGAAACGTGGTATCTCTACGCCAACCTCGGCTGCAGCCTGCAAGGCAAGGAAAAGTGAATGAATTTCAATATTCCAGGGTATGTAGTTAGCTGGCTGTTGCTTACCTGCAGAACTGTGGTGCCTGGCAGCACCTTAACGGGTATATCATCCACAAATACCTCGATCTTCTCGGGCGCTTTGGCCGGTGTCTGGGCCATTGCGGCGCTGGTGCGCACCGCCCGGCTGGCTATCTGGTGTGTGGGCGAGCCAAGTGCGCCCAGCGCCTTCACAAGCGGTGCACGTATCATATTTTCTGCAACAAATCGATAAAGAATTCAATCCTCAAATGCAACCAACAACCAACAGTCCCCCCCGAAACGGCAACAACATCAACTCTCCTCGCAATTACATAAGTTGCAAGCAGGCCAGGCGCTTACGTTTCCCGGACTATCGATTATGGTTATGCCTTCTGAGGGGGCCAGCCGCGGGCTCCACTTGTTATTATTCCTCCGGCACTCACAAAACTTACCGATTTGCTGGAAAATATTTAGCAGCGCTACAAATAAATTTTCTAATGCCGAGCAGACAGGTTTTTTATCGCTTTTGACAGTCGCACTGTAACTGTGCGCAGCGTTGCCAGCTGTTGCGTTGACAGCTGGCCCAATGTGAGCGCCACATTTCAAAACACAAGCTGGTATGCTGTTCGCGCATGAATTGAAATAATTTGAGTTTCCATGTTTTCGGGGTATTTTTATTTTCATTTGTTTTTATATTTTCTATCGTTTACTTCGTATCAGTAGACTAAGTTGAAAGTTTTTGTACGATAAATAAAAATAGATTCTCATAAAATTTCGTCAGTGAACATATATATCTTTTTTTATAGCAGGATCTTTATTTAAAATCTTTTGTTATGAGGACAATTATTCAATGTTATATTTGAACCTTAACCTGAATTTCTGAAAGAGAGGTAAATTTCAAGAAATCGGAATGGAATTTCAGGTGATGTTTAAGTCTCGAAAGTGGGGTCGAGTGAATGGAATCGCTTTAGTCTTTTAGTAGATTGATGGCCAGTGTGTTGAGGAGGCTTAACAGCCTTTGAAGCACTGATTTCAAATTAACTCCCGTCAAGTGCGAGCAACGGGAATCATTATACTTATATGGTCTTAACAACCATATCGGGTTACAGTCTGAACCAATATTTGTCTTTATTTCTGCTTCCATCACTACAGAATTTAGTGGAAATTCAGGATTTTTTAAATAAACTCGCTTTTATACAATTTTTTTCCCAGAACATCGAAAGCTCTGACATCTGATTTCTTAGAATATGATGAACATGCTTAACTGCATTTGATGCGTCAGCTAAAAAAATATTTTATTAGACAAGTATTTCATAGTTATCGATGATACATATGTGATTTTCATCGTCAGATACGGGTCGCGCTGCTTAAATTAATGCTGCGTTGATTATGAACTGCCAAATATATATCATTGAAGTTAATTGGAACCATAGAGGCCTACGACAATGAGTAAAACTACTGCAAAATCTACGAAATAGTGAACACTTTAAAAATATAATATAACTACACTAAAAACAAACATTTTATTCAGTTATTTTTTCGACCTTCTGCCCATCAAAACCGTTTTTTGCACCAAAAAATTGGCATCAGTGTTTTGGACATAGTTTCTGAGGTATACCCTTAGCAACTCGAGGAATCTTTAGCTTCCTATAGAATTTGGCGATAGTATTAAGGAAGTATCATTGAACATATATATTAACCTTTTTTCTAACATTATATATAATTTACATTCAAAACATTAATTAAAAATATACAATTATTGACACTATTAACAGCATACCTAGCTTATTGGATTTGTATTTTGTGGCAGTGCACTTTTAAATCCAGTTGGCAACGCCGCTGTCAGCTGTTGCAGGATTTGTTTGGTTATTTTGCCGCGTTCGCCATTCACACGTCGGCGCCAAAAACACAATTCAAATTTGAAATTTAATTTCTGATTCAACCAGAAATGTGCAACGAGCTGGGCTAATTTATGCCGCTGAAGGAAAACAATCCTAACTCAACAGAACGCATGTGGCCCGGGCATCACGTTGATGGAAGTGCGGCGCCAGAAATGAGATCGTTGAGTGGATAAGTCTGACACGAGAGTCACGCGAAAAGCGAAAAACAGAAAAAATCAAATCAGATAGAAATTAAACGAATGGAAGAATAATGATGATGATATGATACGGGAGCATGACGTTGTCTGGGAGCTACCCGGCCATATAAGCCCCAACAAGCTGTGAAAGTACGAACGCACGATTTGCCTTTACATTGAAAGAAATTTTTAGTATATTTATCTATAATTGAGATCATAATTTGGAGATTGAAAGTTTCTATTGCACGGGGTTGACTTGTAGAAGTTTATGTTGTACCAAAAATTTCAAGTTTTCGAAATAAATAAATTTTTAGTAAAAATTTGATAATTTTGACAAGTAAAGTGAATTGGAGCATGTTTCAATCCATCATAACTTGGTCAAAACTTGACCGATTTCGACTTGGTATACCATTTTGTTCATGATTTTAGATTCCGATTCCTTCCATTTTCAAATTTTAATCATTTTGTAAAAAAAAAAATTTTCAAAAATTTTGGATTTTTAAGTAAGGGTCCCCCCTTTGTTTTGAAAATTTTTTGAAATTTAAAAACGCAAAATTTTACTTTTATTCCATTTCTGGCATCAAAATTAGCATAAAAAACTATTTTAAAGCTTCGACAGACGAGTTTTATTTTTGACCCAAAAATCGCCATGAAATCAAGCAAAATTTTAACATGTGATGATAAATTTCCAATGGGTCCATAATTGAAAATTTTATAACTCAGCCAAAACTGAACCGATTTTGACTTGTCATACCATTCTGTTCATGATTTTTGATTCCAATTCGAGCACTGTTCAAACTTTATTCATTTCCCGAAAAAAATTTTTTTTAATTTTTTTTGAGTTTTGAGGTAAGGGTCCATCTTGTGTTTTGAAAAATTTTTGAAAACTGAAAACTCAAAACTTAAACTTTTTTTGTATTTCCGACATCAACATATGCATTAAAAACTATTTTAAGACTTCGGTAGATGAGTTTTACTTTTCAGCCGAAAATCGTTCTAAAATCGACTAAAATTTTAACATGTAATGAAATGTCCAAACTGCTCCAGTTTTGGCATGTTATACCATTTTGTGCATTTCAATCCGATTCCAAACCGAATTCCAATCCAATTCATGCCGAAAATGTATTAAGTGCCCATCAATTCTACAGTTCTTAACATAATGTTTTGAATTTTGGAAGACATATTTATGACTATGTCATAAAGCTGTACTGATAATTTCAGAATGATCGGATGATTTAGGAGTGGTCGAAAACGGGAAAAAATGGTAAAGTATACAAAATCCCAGGCGTGCTGAGGATAATCCTTTGTGACCGTACTTTAGTACATATCTGAACTTTCTGAGTATGTGCTGATAATGTGTCAGAACCCAACTCGACAAACATTTATCTTAGTGTGCTGGGCTATCTGCTATACGCCTGTCCGACAGACTATCTGTCCGTCGGCCCGTCTCTTGCCTGGTAATCAGATAAAAATATATTATGACGTACCAGACCGACTTTTCATTGTTAATTGAGAGGCGTTGGCGGTGTTGGCGGCGGCGGCGGCGACGGCAGTAGCCAAAGTCGCATCTCTGGCAGAAACCTTTCTTGGCCCTGAATGATTCAAGATTGAGACATGTTTGATATCTCTGGGCATCGCTGGCGTCGGCGTCGGCGTCGGAGTCGCGCCGTCGTCGTCGGCAGCAGCGATTGTGATGCTGCGACGCGTCTCGGGCTGGCGTCGCGTCTGCTGGCTGTCGCGTCGCGTCGCGCCTCTCCGGGCATTTGCTTTTATCTTGCATCTCTGTTTCCTTACCACAGCAGCACGCCCCGCCCCTGCCCCTGCCACGCCTAAGATCCCCCCACCCCCACCAGATACATTTGTATCTGGCTGGCATTGTTGTTGTTGACGCCATTGTTGTTGCTGCTGCTGCCACGCTTCCAGATCCAGCTCCAGCTCCCTTCACAGCGCCAGCTCCAGCTCCAGACGTGTCGCCACAATTTGCCGCCAAATGATGCCGTCGTCGTCGTCGTCGCCGTCGCCGCTTGGCGCCTAAAAATCAAACGGGGCGCCACACAACAAATTTTAAAAATAACGTGCAACAGCGTTGGCGTCCACCGCTGCCGCTGCCGCCGCCGCTGACGTTGACGCCGAAGCCGCAGCCGACGTCGACTAATAATGTGATTTGCTCTCTCGTGTGGCTATTTTTGCGCATCTCCGTCCCGGGCCGAATTGTTAATGATCTTCTCCAGAACCGACTCAAACTGTGGCATCTGCTAGACTGGCGTCGCAGTCTGCCACTCGGGCTACCCTGTAAGATAGCACTGGCGGGGTATATAGACGTGACACATAGGCTAACACATAGGATCTAAAGTCCATACGAATATAGTATTAAGTGGGGCCTCGGCGGACCACTGGATAGCACACTGTCCCGCCAAACCAGAGGTTGTGCGTTCGAGTCCCACTCATGTCGATTGCATGACACTTCTAGAACTCCTAAAACTGGGCTGTGGCGTAGGATTTGAAATCTTATTATTATTATATGGCCATAACAACCCCCTTTCGGGTCAAAACTTGAAGCCCTATTTTTCTTTATTTCTGCTTCCTTCACTGAACTTTTTTTATGTGGGTGGATTTCAAATCCTACGCCATATAATAATAGCATTTTCGCAACTGGTTTTACAAGTTTGTTCAAAAGCTCCCCATATAAAAAAAAAAGAAGGAATTCCTAACTAATATATTGAGCTTAACATAACCTCAAGATCAGCTGTTAAGAGGTGAGTCATCTCTGAATAGCCATCATTCCAATATTCGCGGATCTTTAATGTGTCCCCAAAAACTGATATACCTCGTACGTAGGGTATCTGTGCATAGCTTTAGCTTTAAATTTGGTATAAACGGTTATGAATCTAGATTGCAGAGTAGAATTTGCCAAAATTTTGATACACCCCTTCATTTCTCCCGAAAGTAACGAATTTGTATAACAGGCACCATTTTGTATGTTAGGAGTTAAGATATTTCGAAAATTAAATAGGTGCCCGTAAATTCTGCAGTTCTTAACATAATGATTTGAAAATTTAATTATTTCTTTGTGACTTGGTTATACTGAAAAATTCAGAGCATTCGGAATCTTTTAATTGATCATCTATTTGATGCATGAGAAAGTAAGAGAAGCGTTAAGAATTGAGTATCAGATAGCGCAGATGAAGTTTATTTTGAATTTTGATCTTCGATCTAAGCATCGTATTAAGCGCAATTAAAGAGATAGCATCATCAAATTTGGTACATATGTGCATAAATATCTTATCAACCATATGCCATTGAAAGTTTTTTGATTGCGCCCCCTGCTCACCTGTAAAACAAAAAATTCAATAACAGCGGCAAATTTGGGAATTTCAAATTGGTATTAAGGAAATAAGTTTAAATAAGAGCTACAAATATATGCTGAAAATTTCATTAAGATCGCTCGACAACTGTGGTAGATATGAAAGAATTCTGTAAACTTTTTACAGGGTAACTCGTAGTCGAGCGCTCTCTTTTGACTTGTTGTTGTTGTGTTGCTTTTACAATGTGATAATTTTAAACAATTTACCCAGCCGCTGGCGCTTGCATTTAACGGTGTCGTCCTTGATGTTGCAACAACAACAACAACAACAACAACAACAACAGCAGCAGCAGGCGCTTAGGATGTTTATGTTGTTGGATGAGTTGGGCTGGGGGGCGGCAAGTAGGCGTGGCTGGTTGGTTTTTTGCCTGGCGCCAGGTTGTCGCTGCTGCAAGATAAGACGGCGCTTTTTTGCGCAAAAGCTGAAGAAGAAGAAGCAGCAGCAGAGGCTGGAGAAGCGGCGGGGTGTTCTAGGGGGTCTTAGGAGGGGGCCTAGGGGTCTAGAGATATGCATGATATGATTATAATTATATGGCAAACAGTTGCCGCGCGCTGATAGCGCCACGCATAACAAAAACAACAACAGCAGAGGCAGCAGCGCAGCAGCAGCGACGCGCAGCGCTGCAGACAGCAAAGATGACAACGCTGATAATGGCCCAATGCGACAGGGTCACTGCCGACGGCAGCAGCGGCAGCGGCAGCATTTCCTGGGGGTCACATGCAGTTGCAGCGCTGCTTGCGTCGCTGCTTTAAGCAAATTTCATTGTAAATGCTACTGCTGCTGCTGTCGCTGTCGCTGCTTCAGCTGGCGTCAGCCGAAGCTGCGCAACATGTTCGCTTCGCTCTGCTCTGCCCGGTTCACTTGTGCTGTTGTTGTTGTAGCAATCGGTTCGTACGCTCGGCCCGGCTCGTCGGCTCGTCTTGCCGTCGTGCCGTCGTGCCGTCTCGCTCTGCAGCACTGAGCTCCCCAATCTTCTCCTTCGAATAAAACGAGTGAACGCTTGCAATTTTCACTTAGTTTGACTGCGAACGGCGACTGCGCCGGCGTGTCGGTGTGTGCGTGTGCGTGCGCGCTGCTTTGCTTTTGTTTTTGTTGCCGTCTCTGTCACTGTCACTGTGTGTGTGCGTGTGTGTGTCTCTTCAATCGGGAATTGAAATTGAAACGAAATTGAATTGAAATTGAAACAAACGATAAGCTTCCATTATTATTTTTTTTAGCGCCAAATTTTGTTTTTTCTGTGAATTTTACTTTTTTTTTGGCGCGTGTGGCGCATGCGCAACAACAACAATTGAAAAAAAATTGTTTTTCGAAAAAAAAAAACACAGAACGGAACGGAAATTGAAGCAAATCTTGAAAATTTGTTTAGTCATCGCACATTGTTGTTTTGTTTTTTGTTTTTGTGGCTTCCCAAATTTTGTTTGTTGACGTCTCTCGCACCTGACATCATCGTCGTCATCAACAACATCTACAAGCCCAACGATCCCAACATCCGAACACCCGAACAACACAACATCCATCCCCATCCATTATCAATATTCATAATTATTATCAGCAGTCGACGGCATTTGCGGTTGACATCTTTTTGCGGGCTTCATTCAGAGCAAATCAACCAAAACAGCAGATACAAAATACAAAAAATCTATATATATAGAAAAAATATAAAGGTCTGAAAAGCAAAAAGAGAGCAAAAATCAGCATTACCTACGGGTGAGTACCATTTTCATCAAAAAATTTAAGAAACCTAACCAGAGACCTTAACAATAAATTTTAAAAATTGGGCCCCGCACATTATGGTGAAAAACATATACTATTTTGTCAGTTTCCAAAGTCCAAGTTTCTTTCAAAAAGTAAATAAAAACTTTATTATAGAACATTTAATCTATTTCTCTCTTCTGCCAGCCAACGTATTCATCGATTTTGATCGAATTCAGTGGATTATATAGTATTATTATGAGTAATTTGGAATTGATTTCTAACTTAAAAATTGTATCCGGAGCGAGTGGAACTTTCAGGCTGTTACAAGTAAAGCTCTTGACTTGAGTAGGTCTCAAACCCATGGCCCCACAAACTCTTGCCTGTTGGGACACAGCTCCATTGAGACCCCCATAGATTATGTACAATATATTTTAAATATTTTCAGCAACAAGATCTTTTCATAATGTTAGATTACCATGTACCAAAAACAAGGAAACTAAAAATTTTCGGGGAACATTTTAGGTACATGTATATTATTCTTCAAATTTCAAATATCCTTTCAAATGGGGTTAAAATTCCAACAAACTCAGATTTTAAAGTATTTTTTTTTCGAAATTTTTCGAAATATACAATTTTTGAAGAAATTTGTTACTAATTTTTTTTTTGACAGTGCAAATGAAATAAAAATCCAAAGAATTGTTTTCAGTTAAGTTACTGGAAACTTTTTGAACAGCTTTTTCTCCTCCTTTCGTTCTATTCATTTTGAAGTAGAATTTAACAGAAACTTCATATGAAGGTTACCAATTGAACATAGATTATCTATAGGATTAAATATTGACAAAATGCGAAAATGAAGCTGGAGATAAATGTTTATAATGAATAGAAATGATCAGGAAGATAGCATTGATGAGGGAATATATGCGGCGTTTTGTAGCTCTGGTAGCTTAAGGGAGGTAGATATAGCGTCTTAGATGTAAGATTAAGATTCTACGATTAAACTAAAAATTTTTATTCGAAAAACAGTCGAATATTTTCTAGTGAAAAGAAATCCATTTTAGGCTTAGGTTCAATATGCACTGATAGCTGATAGCTTGTTACTCTCTTGAAGGTAATTTCATTATGCCCCCTTCTCATACAAATCCTTGTCCCTATTGCCAAAAAAAAAAACTGGAAGAATCGATTTTCACAAGCTTATTTTGAGGCCAATTTTTTACCCGCCAAATCATTTACTAGGACAAAAACAGATGGCAATCTCTTGGTGCGAACCGCGGAGTATAAGGTGGATGCATCTCAGTAGATAGAAATTTCATATTTTCAGCCGCCTAACTTGCGTTTTTGCTTTTATCGAGGGAAACTTCTTTCTAAAAATTTCAGAAGCATTGTCTATAGAAACAGTTAAATTTTCTGCAAAAACTACCAGATATAGTATTATTAACCTACAAATATGATGAACATATGGGTTTGGCTATTCCCAACAATCTAATCAAAATGGATTATCTATTTAGCTCAAAAATTAGAGCTATTCTATATAGCCTGTTCTTAAAAAGATCGCAACAAAGTCAAAGTATGAGAAAAACAGTTGCAAAAGCTATCGGATCAGTTGATCTTTTAGACAATTTAATGCTACGATTTCTATTGCTGAGGAAACTTTGGAACCGCAAATAATTCTGTTGTTGTTTTAATTCCTATTTTGTTGTTGTTGTTGTTGTTGCTTTTAGCTATTTTTGTGTTTTGGCTATTTTCAGCTGGGTTTTTTTGCTGTCTTTCTGTGGCTGCTTTCGGGGCAAAACAGTAGCCATATATTAAGCTAATTTCCTGTGTGATCTCAGACAGCACACACACACGCAAACAGGCAGACCGACAGACAGACAGACAGACACACACACACACAAGAGCAAAGGCAGGTACAGATAGATCCGGAGATACATTTGTATCTTTTTTTGCGTGCCAAATAAACGCCACAAGCAACTCCCAAAAATGGACAAAATAAGCGCAGCCAACAAAAGCAATAAACAATAACACGAAAATAAAATCAAATTAAATGATTTGTTATAACAAATTATGTAGGCTGCAGTCCGTCCGGCCGGACAGACCGACAGACACCCGGACAGACCCAACGTCTCTCCATCTTTCGGACGATACGTGGCCATCCCAAGAAACGCCTGTGCAAAAAATTTATGGCCTGCATTTGTTGTACTACAACAAGAAGCTGAAGCGACAACAGATACCAAAAAAGAGGAGAAAAAAACTAGAAAAACCATACCAAGCTGGGACTACGAATTTAGCATACTCTATCCAAAGTTTCGCAAGCAAATACAACTCTTTAAGGCAATTATTACAAGAGCTGCAGGAAGATAAACCATTTTAAAGCCCCCTCTTTCGCCATCTGAAATTATTCGAAAGATTTTTGTAGATCCTTCAGATTTAGTCAGTATATTGCTAAGGCGCACTGTCATGCCAAACAAAAAGGTGCGAGTTCGAGTCCCGCTCATGTCGATAGGGATGATCCTCCTAGAAAAACTAGGTTGTGGCGTAGGATTTGAAATCCACCCATGCCAAAAAAAAAGATCTTCAGTGAAGAAAAGAGAAATATAGACATATAGTGGTTCAGGCTTTGACCCGATACGGTCAAAAACATAGATGTCAGACAGGCGTTTAACCAAGAATTTAACTCAACACAGCTGCGTAGGGCTTTGAACCATGATACAAAACGTTTATTTTAATCTTAAAGAAAAAAAACTACTTGTAAAACCCACAGGAACCGGTGGGTGCTTAATTAATGGGAATAGATGATTGTTTATTTAATCGGTACCACTTTGTTGTCAGATTTGTCAGGCCCAGTCTTCTGAGTAAACAAGTAAATAAGCATTATCTTCAATACATCGAAGATTTCTTACTCTTAAAGTGTATTAAAGTGTAATAACATGAAAAATTTGAGTAAAATTTAGTTTTACATATATGACAGCTATGGTCGTCCGATCCTTTTGAAATTTAATGGATAAATAGATACTGAAGTATCTTAAGTGTATGTCAAATTAAATTTCAATAGCGTCAATTATAGGTATATAGGTATAGGTAAATATGGCCAAAACCGATTTTGAGCTGTAAGTCAGTATAGCAGTTAGATTCCTATCAAATTCGGTAGAACCAAAGATAAGAAACAATCTCAAGAATATGTAACATTTGAATTAAATTAGCTAAAAAGCTTGGAAAATATTGGTGAAGCCGACTTATAGTATGAGAGCTATATGATATAGTGTTACGAATCTATCCGTTTCGTCAGTTACGAAAGGAGTCTATGTTTCAAGAACCAGCTTATAGTATGAGAGCTATATGATATAGTGTTACGGTTCTATCCGTTTTGCCAGTTACAAAAGGAGTCTATGTTCCAAGAACCCTTTCGATATGTCAAACAGTTAGTTCAATTACTTTAGATTAGACAGATTCTTCCTGAATCTGCCGGAGTTAAGTTTTGGGTTTCTACAACCTTCAGACTAAAGGAAATATACCAATTTCTGGGAAAAGAGTATAAAATATAAAAGATAGAAAAAAACTCCCAAACGACGTCGCGCCATAAAGAAATACATTTTCGGCCCACATGCGATGGAACCGAACCGAACTGAACTGAACCGAACCGACGCGGAGACGCCCGCCACTAAACATATTAAAATATGCCTCGAGACGACAACAACAACAACAACATCTGCGAGTATCGCTTTGGAGTTACGTGCGATCTGGACAGGCAACCAGTGCCGGAGGCTCCCCACCCAGCAGCAGCCTCCCCCCCTGCTCAGGGTCCCGCGCGCGCCACAGAACCCACTCCAACAATCTCGGGTCTCTCCCAGCGAACGTTTGCCGTTCCGCGTTTTACGTTAAAAGTTTCATTTCATTCATAAAAATAAAAACTCTGCGTGTGTGTCTCACAGTGTGTGTGTATCTGTGTGTGTGTGCCTCGTGTGTGTGTGTGTGTGTGTGTGTGTGTGTGTGTGTGTATTGGTGTGTATCTGTGTGTGCCTCAATGAAACTACAACGCATGAATGAAAAAATATATGTGAATGAAGCACTGCGTCGCGGCAATGTGGTAGGCGTACAAATTGCTTTGGTCTCGTCTCCACGCTCCACGCTCCACACTCGACTCTCCACTCTTCTCTCCCTTCTTCTGCACCTCCTCCTCCTCCTCCTCCTCCTCCTCCTCCTCGTCTTCTCGGTCTTCTCTGTCTTCTGGCCCCAGTCTCCGGTTTTGGGCCTCAAGTGAAATCTTTTCTATGCCCAGCTCCAAGTTTTACTTTATGCGCACTTCGTGGGCAGATATGATGTCGTCTCCGACGATGATGACGATGATGATCCTTAATGATGGTTTTCGTTTAATCAACTTTAACTTTTGCTCAAGCAAAAGTCTGAGAAATTAGATGTTATCGACAAGTTTCTTAAAACATAAACTTACTTGTACTTTATGTTCGTACCAAACTGAGCTTTCAGGCGATCGATCCCAAAATTATGATACTCCCCTTGCTAAGAAATTAACGAGATTTGTATAAGAGTCACAATTGTAATATTGGAGTTAGGTATAAAGGTCCAAATAGTTCATGTACAGAAAGTAGCGTCCCAAATGTTCCGAAATTTTAATAATAGTGTACAAAATATACAATTCTTAACATAATAATTTGAATTTAGGCTTATATATTCAGGATTACGTCATTAAGCTTTACTAATTTTCAGAACGATTGAATTATCGATTGAATTATTGCAGTTATCGCTAGTTCCTAAAGTCTAATACAATTTTAACAATTCAAACTCAACAATTTGGAGTACCTGAAGTATTTGTACTTCTCCCTAGTTACGTCATAAGGCTATCCTAAAAATATCAGAACGATCGTATTATAAACAGAAGTTATCCCAAGTTCCTAAAGTCTAATACAATTTTTACATTTGGAATTTATATATATTTAGAGTACTTGAAGTCCTTATCATATTGGAAAAATCAAAATATAATGCTGAGAATTAAAAATGTTGTAAACTCTGAACCATTTTTCTCTCTAATCCCGATTTGACATTTAAATGGTAACGATTTGTGAAACGACCAAGCAAATTTTTCTATCCTAGGAAATTTTCTTCCTTCTTTCCTTTAGTGTTTTAGTTTTTTGGGATTGAATCTGCATCATCCTCCTCATTCTATTCAGCAGAATATTACTAAAAGTTAGGTTTGATATGTTTTTCAAGAAATTGTATACGTCTTTAATATATATACTTGTATTATCCGTACTATATATATTTCCACCAAATTTCGGCATATATTTGGTCCAGATAGAAAAGAAACTTAAGTGTGGTTCAAACTTTCTTCTGTCATTACCATCTTTTGGGCAAACTATTTTCAAAATATAAATGGATTACTTCTTTCCGAACTAAAAGAACTCTAATTATTGAAGTAAATTATACCTATTTAAAAGTTATCAAAATACTAACCTAATAAATGTTCACAATGTTCACGGAAGAACTAGTTCCAATTGTATACAAACAATTTGATGGTAAATTAATTTTTAGCATATCTTCAAATTTGTTTTCTTTACACTTAACCAAACTTCCCAATTCACTATTATTTTCTTTATAATCTTTGTGTGTTTTTGGGGGAATTTTTCTTGTTTTCTTTTTCTTTTGGCGTCCGCGTTTTGTTGGTCTTTCGGGGGGGATTCGTTGGGATTATTTGCATACAAAGTCGAGATGATCTAACAGTGGTGCTCGGCTCGGGTTGATAATTACGTTGATCATGAACATCATTATAAACGGCTGATCGGGTCGATCGGCTGGATCGGGTCGTCGGGTGGATCGGGTCGTCGGGTGGTTCGGCTGATGATGTGATCGACCGACGAGCGAGCCGAATGTAAAGCGACAACAAAACGTGGCTAATAAATTAAGCAAAGCGTCAACAAAGCTGTTGACAAATGTCAATTTCGGAACGCCAACGCCAAAACAGTCAGACGAAAAGGCAAATTCAGAAATATAAACTTAATATATGAGTTTAGGTAGATAAATGGGTGACACCCCGCTCTCCGCGCTGCCCCGGACGGTGCTCCGAGCGGAGCTACTCAATGAAGCCAATTCAAAATTTTCGAGTGAGTGAAATTCACATTTGGCCCCGAGTGGAGAAACTACGTGAGATCATTCCCGGTGTGGGCGGGGCTGAGATTTCTGTGTGTGATCTCGCTGTGATCCTTAAATGGAAAACAGACCAGAGCTTTGGCAAAAAACGTATATGTTTGCATAATACCCAGTAAAATCTTCGTCAAGTTGCTGCTTCATATCTTTGTCATCTCTCTGTGATCCTTAAATGACAGATGCCAGCCCTAACCCAAATCTGATCTGGAAAAAACACGGCGATCCTTCATGACTAAATCCGAATAATGCTACATATAATTGGGGAACTTTGAGATTTCACACGAAAAAGTAAGATTTCTAAAGAAAACGTGAGGACCTAAGAGTTAAGAATCTAAAAATTAAAACTTCAAACAAAAAGCTTTTGCAGGGACTCGAAGGAAAAATGATCAAATGCTCACCGAAGGAAAGGGATGTATTTGAACCTGATGAAATGGACGATGATTTAAAAGAAAATGAAGACCTTATTCTTTATTGAAACAAGGAGCTTATCATACAAAATGAATTCTTTAACAGATCTCTATTCCTTCGATCTTTCAATACGGGCAAGCTCAAAGATCTATCAATCAAATGCATTGTGCAGTTAATCAATCAGTATCAAGCGGCAGTTGCAATTGGTAGTCAATGGACCATGATCAAGTAAGCTGAGCACAATATTGATCAATGATCACTGGATTATTGTTCATTGAACACCGAACACCGATCATTGGTTCCTTGATCAGTGATCATTGGTTCCATGGATCATTGATCACCTATCACAGGATCACTGATCACCGATAACTGGTCAGTGGATCACTGGGTCAATGATCCTCGATCATAGATCACTGATTCTTGATCACTAGATCATTGATCATCGATCATTGGTAACCGATCACTGGATCATTATTAACCGATCACAGGATCATTGATTACCGAAGACTGATCATTGATACCTGGATCTCTGATCATTGTTCACCGATCAGTGGATCACTGGGTTATCGAGCTCTGACTTACTGATCACTGATGCTTGATCACTGGATCACTGATCCTTGATCACTAGATCACTAGTTAAAAAAATTACTGATCACCGATCAGTGGATCATTGAGTCATTGATTCTTTATCATAGATCACGGGATCACTGATCACCAGTCACTGGATAATTGATCACCGATCACTGATCCTTGATCACTGGATCACTGATCCTTGATCACTAGATCGCTAGATAAAAAAATTACTGATCACCGATCAGTGGATCATTGAGTCATTGATTCTTTGTCATAGATCACGGGATCACTGATCACCAGTCACTGGATAATTGATCACCGATCACTGATCCTTGATCACTAGATCACTGATCATAGATCACTAAATTACTGATCACCGATCACCGATCACTGGAACACTAGATCACTGATCATTGATTACCGAAGACGGGACCACTGATCATTGATCACCGATAACAGGATCATTGATCACTGTATCACTCGATCACTAATCATTGATCACCAATCACTGGATCAATGATCATTGATCACTGGATCACTGAACAATGTTCACCGATCATTGGATCATTGATCACCGATCTCTATTCACCGATCACCGATCCCAGCTGCATTGAACGCAGTTTGATCAATGATCGTATGCTCCATGTGCGGATGCGGATGCAACTGCGAATGTGAGTGCGAGCCCGCCCCTTCTGCATGCAGCGCTCCCCTCCAGGGGGCACACAGTGTCTGCCTGAAAATTCAATCAATTGGCTGACATTTAATGGGGGGAGCCGTCAAATGTGATTGATTGATAATTAAAAGTGGCGCCTGACAGCCAGACGCAGTGCAGCATAATGAATGGCAACGGCAACGGCAACCGGCGACGGGCGACTGCTGGAATCAGGCAACTGCTGCAACAGCCGTCTCCGACTTGCAACGGAAACTGAAACAGACAGCAGACAGCTGGGAGCAGGGAGCAGGGTGTATGGGGCAGGAGAGAGGCCTCAGGGGCATGGGAGTAGGTAGTCGGGAGTACGGAGTGGTCATCGGGTGATCGGGTGATCCAGTGATCGAGTGATACTTAAGCGTTTAACATATGATAATGTGGCGCTTGCTAATTTTGTGCTTTGGCCTTCAAGTTTTACCGCCTGAAGCTGGGAAAGAGTCTGGGCTTTGACTTTGGCCAACTTGGGAACTTGGGAACCGATAGAGAGTCTGTCGACTGGACCAGAATTTTATTGTCAACATTATATTATGTTCACGATGGGTTTTTGCATTCAATTTGAATTTAAATTAAAACGGCGCCTGTTAAAGGCGCCAATAAAATCTTTTGTCTTCTTATATACACTAACCGGAAGGGGGGACTATGGAGTGCTTTAAGGGCTTTGTCAAGTCAAAATGAGTGCAGTTTTCAAGGCTTAACCCAAGCGTGCCTCAATGAAACCCTAGATAAATCATAGCATATCAATTATTCTCTACACTTAAAGCTTAGATTTACCTTATGTTTGATAAGGGAGAAGTTCTATTGTCAGAGATTTCTTAAGCAGTGCTGTTGGGATCTAAAAACTTTGCTCGTTTTTAGACCCTTTGAAGATCAAGTTGATTATTAAAAGCTGAAACATTTGGAATTTGCTCATTTTAAGATCATGTTAAGAATCAAAAGCTAAAGAACTTTGCATTCGCTCGAATTCTTTGAACTTTTTTCTATTGAAAATGGTATATCTTAACTAAATATAGTACATAAAAAACTTGTCGAAGCAACATTCATACTAGTGCTTTTGGAAAAAAGCCCACAATGATATATTTCCTTTTCCTTTGCTATTTACAAACTATCCATCATACACTGCTACAGTCCTTCTGGAAAAACCCCAAAATGATATTTTCTTCCGACACGGAAAACTCAACTACACATATCTGTCGTCTTTATGGTCTAAAACATTTTGAAATTTGGTAGAACCTTAGATAATACAGACATTCATGTGTAACTAAAATTTATAAACATTATATTTATAAACATAGAGAATACAGGCAAATATTATTTTCGGCCATTTAACAACCGTCTCAGTGTCTATCAAATTTCATTACAATATCTCTCCATAATCTTAATATACCAACTCTATACAGCAGAGTATCTAAAATTCATTGTATTTCCCTACCCAAGCTCATATTATTATTTTTTTTTTATTTTTTCCTTCTTTATTTTTGGGCACGTTTCGCAGCTTGGCAAAATTTAAAAGAAAAGATTTTTAATTTGTTTTCGAGCTAATGAGCTTTGTTTAATTTTATTAATGGAATTGCCAACATTTATCATAAATTACAAATCGTGATCGTGATAACAGGGTTCCACTGGGTTCTCAGCTCTTCCGTCCCGCTCTCTCCATCCGTTCTTCGTCTCTATCCTGCCCACTCTCTTCGATCTATCGATCTATCGATCTCTTCACACTTCCATCCAGACGCGGCCACTTGGTCATCTGCTCATCTGTTGAATAATTAAGTTGTCGTGTTTTGCTTTGATAATGACAACAGTCTTCTTATTGTTGTTGTCTCTGTCGTTTGCATACCCTGTAAAAAAATGAGTGTAGTCACCAACAATGGGGTATGCATGCAGGGAAGATCAATCATTTACGTTTAGGTGGAGTCTTGTAATCTGATCCAATTCCAATAGAGAAAACTATAATCTTGAGTTTTCAGATTTCAATATTTTTTCAAATCATAAGGGGGACCCTTACTTCAAAATCCAAAAGCCTTTAAACTCCAAAAATTGAAAAAATTATATTTTTAGGAAATTAATAAAGTTTAAGCGAGGAACGAATTGGAATCAAAAATAATGAGCAAAATGGTATAACAAATAACGAAATCGGTCAAGTTTTGGCCAAGTTATGATAGATTGAAATATGGCCCCATTGGACACTTGTCCCTTTACATGTCAAAATTTTACTCGATTTCAGGCCGATTTTTGGGTGAAAAATGATCCTCGTCTGCCGAAGTTTTAAAATAGTTTTTTATACTTATTTTGAGAACAGAAATGGAAAAACATGAAACATTGAGTTCTTAGATTTTAAAATTTTTTCAAAATACAGGGGGGACCCTTACTTCAAAATCCAACATTTTTGAAAAAAAAAATTTTTTTTTGCGAATTGAATAAAATTTGAATGTGAACGAATTAGAACCAAAAATCTTAAACAAAATGGTATAACAAGTCGGAATTTTGACCAAATTATGGGGGTTAGACATTTTTCACTTTAATGTGAAATTTTACTCGATTTCAGGACTTTAAAAATTTTTTATTTTATGTTTATTAATATAATTATCAAATGTATAAAAATAGAATTTCGACACTCTACAGAGAGTTTTAGAGGACCAAAAAGTGCAGGAAGGAAGAACTGGATTCTCACTAAACTCTTATCAATTCAGCTTACCAAGATGTAATAGATCTTCGGAGATATTTTTGATAACTTTATCAAAGCTTTTAACTTTGTTTTCCAAAATATATCCAACATTTTTTTTTATCAAAGTTGCCCTTTCCTTGGCAAAAGTAGATGTGGGAAGTGACATTAGAATTTTTATTTCATTCACACTGGGAAATTTCCCCAATACATTCATCAAATCTCCAAATCCCGAGAAATACACTTTCTATAAAAATTACAATCACACTCAAAAGATATAGAAATGAAGGTTCGTAGTCGACGTAGTGTGCTCAACGCGGCAAATCTAGAGCGTCACCACCCGTACTGGGTGCGGGCACCCAGAACTCGGGCACGAAACCTGAACCATCTTGACGAATTACATCAATTGATGGACGAATTGGAGACTAAAGATCGACCACGTCCCTTGAGGGAGCAGCGGTTGATGAATGTGGATTACAATATGCATATGCCTATGGATGTTAATCAAGTCTATCCAAATTTTAATATGAGTACCAATTTGCCCATCGAACACTATATTATCCAACTTCCTATGGGTTACGTCCCCTATCCAAATATTCTTCCTTTGGACTTAAATAAATTCACAATTATTATTATTCCAAATATTTTTTTATGTAAGATGAATAAAAATTAAATGTGGCAAAATTTGACTCAAAAATCATGATTACATTTTTGATTACATGTTAAAATTTTAGTCGATTTTAGGCCGATTTGCGGTTGTTTTTGTTTTTGAAAAAATCATGGATAATACCGTAATAACGTTTCAAAATTGGAAAAGTTTTGATAATGTTATGTGTGTTAGAATGCTTCTAGAACTCATGGATGTTCGTAATTATTATCAAAAAAGAAACTACGTAGGTTTATATTGATTATTCTTCTGTCTGTTCGCTGAAACCCCGAATTGTTGAACTTGATCAGTATTTTTAACTTTCATGTCTAGTTTTGATTTGATTAATTAGGCAGATATATCAAATTGAGTTTGTATATCAAAATATATGCTTTAAGCATAATTTGAAAATGTTCTAACTATCGATTCAAAAACATTGAAGTTATTTTGAGGCAAGCAAAACTATCACTAGCCTTTGCTATATATACTCTGTATGAACTTTAGTTCTATGTAGAATCGCTTATGGTCAAGTTTTTTAAGCTTGTACTAGAGCATCTCATAGTCTATCATTGTCAGCTGCGACACTTTATCTTGTTAAGCTTAAATTAAATATACAAGTTTACGACTTCAAATTATTATTTAATAGTGCTGAAACTACCGAAGGGTAGTTTTGGGTATGGCGTCTACACTATAGACACAACTAGTGGGTATTACCATATTTGGGAAACATCCCAACTGGAAAAGGTATTTGATTGAACCCAAAATCTGACTAAACGAGTAGTCAGGTCGAAAAATATATTTTTGTGCTTGCTATAGGGTATCTACAGTCGTGCATAGCCTCAGCTAGTAACTTCTAACTTACCTTTTACTCGTTGTGTTTGTCCTTTGAAGCGCCGCATTCAAATTATTTGCTTAATTTTATTGCTCGTTTCTCTGTCAAGCCGCCACTCCCCCTCGGGCGCCTCCCCCTGTTCTGTATGTTTTGCCAAAAAATCTACATTTTGGTTTTTGTTTGAAAAAACCTAAAAGCAAATCAGCTTTTATTTATTATCTGGAAATAGTTATACTCTTTGCGAAGAAACAGGCGTATTCACTTTGTGGGGAAGTTTGTAATGCAAAGAAGGAAGCGTCGTGGAACACCCAAAGGTAACTCCAGAATGGTTGGGGGGAAAAAATTGGTTCCTTTTTTCTAGTCTATTTGCATTCAAACTAGTTCCTCAGCCACAGAGCCTTCTTTGGTTATCCCTGAGCAAATTTGTCTCATCTGGTTGGATTGGACCACTTTATTATATAGCTACTTACTTACTTAAGATTCTTTCCACAGGATCGCAGCACTATATCATAGAGTTGTTATACAACTAAAACTTGATTTTGCCCATATCTTCCGCAATTTTAAAACTATTGTATTAATAAGTGACTCATGCCTATCTTCACCATCTATCTTTCTTTGCAATTTCTTTGCAAAGATCAAACCACTTAACATATAACTATCCTTCCAATGAATGTCGGTTTTGCCCATTTTTCCCAGATTTTTAAAGCAATTTGATTGAAATTTGAGACAATCCTTAGACTATTTACTTTGTATCGCTATACCAAATTTCAACAGGATCAGACTACTATATATAGCATATAGCTGAAATACAACTAAAAATTAAATTTCCTAATTTCTAATAAAATTTTCAAACTATTCGATTAAAAGTACATAAGCACTTATAATATATCCAACGCTCTACTAAATTTTAAAAGGATCTGACTATTATATCATATAACTGTCATCACACTAAATGTCGATTTTGCCCAAATTTTTTATTTAAATGAAGCACCCCTTTATTATTCTATAGTATCTATCGCTGTGCCAAATTTAATAAGGTTCAAACCACTATATCATATAGTTTCTATTCTTTTTAATCTACCTATACACATAATTTGAATTGGATTGGACCAATCATATAGCTGTCATACGACTCAAAGTCTGATTTGCTCATATTACCCATGTTTGTCAAGCTATTATAACGAAATTTGACATACTTTTGGGTGTATTTATTAACTATCGTTCTAAGAAAATGATTTGATTGATTGAGTGTATCTTATAGTCAAATGTTGGGTTATTTGTATGCTATTCAAGCAATTGGCTTAAAATTTATATTTTATGGACATATACTATAGTTCTTATATGGGGCCTCGGTGGACTGTCCCGCCAAGCAAGAGATCGTGGGTTCGAGTCCCACTCATGACAATAGGCATGACCCTCCTAGAAAAACTAGGTTGTGGCGTAGGATTTGAAATTCACCCACATAAAAAGAAGGTCTTTAGTGAGGGAAGCTGGAAAAAAGGAAAAAACTGCTTCAGGCTTTGATCTTATAGGGTTGTTAAGGCCATATAATAATAATAGTACTTCTTATAGACAATGTTTTTTTATATGCGATAAATGATAGTTTCCAAAAGAGTATATAATCTTCGTTGTGCTCAAGCTAATCCTTCCTTAGTTGACTTTTTTTTTGTGTTTTGTTTTCTGAATTTTTACCATTTTTGTATATATTTGCGGTAGATGTTGTTGTAGTTGTTGTTGTTGCATATTTTCGTAGAAATTTATGCCATAATTGATTGAGCGTCTGGCCGGGTTTGCATCATTCATGTGGCATTGATTGCCGGCCGAGTGCAAGTGTCCTGCCCCAAGCACACACACACACTCACACCCTGCCACACACACACACACACGGCCCACGAGTTGCCATTCAAGTCGGCTGTCAATCAAGATTGGCGCCACGGCGACAGCTACAGCAACTACTGTAAATTGCTGCCGCATCAGTCGAAGCAGCGGCAGCAGCAGCAGCGGCAGAGGCAGAGGCAGCTGCTCTCTTTCCCTGGCTCTCCAGTTGCAAGCTGCAAGCTGCAAGTTGGAAGTTGCAACAAGGCAGGCGCCGGCTTGCGGCAACATTTTGCTGAAATGCGCACAATTGAAATTTAATCTCGATGCGATCGCAACAAAGTTGGCCAAACGCGACGCCAACGCTTGCTGTGGTTGCACATTGTTGTTGTTGTTGTTGTCGAGTTGTTGTTGTTGTCATTATTGTTGTTGTTTTAGTCACAATGACACTGGCTATAATTGGCACTTAAATGCAGCTTAAGGGGGCTTTTTTCAGTTTTCAGCCTGCGCCAGCCGCGAGGGTTGCCTTTGAAGTTCTTAGCAGCATGTGTAAACATATAGGGTATTCCATTAAGGTTGTTTTTATACTCTTTGCGCAGAAAATAGCATATTCACTTAGTCCGAAAGTATGTAATGCATTCTACAAAAGATTCTACATTTTCACGAAGACAAAAGAAATCGATTAAGCCTTGTCCGTCTATTCATTATTAATTGAAATGAAACTTGACTCATAGTCTTCTTTTGTTATGCCTCAGCGCTTTGTCGGAACTGGTCGAATCGGATCACTATATCATATATATATGCCCATATTTCCCAAGTTTTCTATTGTATTCGGCTGAAAGCTTACATACTTCTAAATTTCAAAAGAATCGAACCACTATATCATATATAGCTGTCATATAAACAAAAATCGAGCTTGCCCTTATTTTACAATGTTTCTTCTAATGAAGTGAAAGTTTACATAATCCCGAGATTCGTTATTATCTACCGCTAACTTCGAAAAGAGTATGAAATCTTCAGAGCGTCGAAGATAATCCCTCCTTAGTTCAATATTATGATATGTCTAGAATATTTTCTGAAAGTTTCAAGACAATCGGTACATTTTGACTTAAGAACTGTGCTATTGGACTTTAATCGAGATTAAGAGTAGTTACAATGTTTTTAAATGGATAAACCCCAGTATGTGGAAAATTTGATAACACTTGTGCTTATAGTGTCTGAGTTCAATGGGTTTGTTCGGAAGGTTTGGCTCAGTGTAGTATGAAAGGTGAAGAGGGAGGGAAGGTAGAACATGTTTAGGTCAACTGCTAGATTTGGTATAGTCTAGACTATATCCTGCTTAACCATTTTAAATGGGTTAGTGGTTTCCCAGACGTTCATAGTAAGATTGCTCTAAATTCTACTGGAAACCCATTCAACTTTAAGCAATCTGCTGCAAGTTTAGTCAATGTCATTGGGCACCAACAGCCGGTTTGTGGTCTGGGCTGGCCTGGGCTGGGCTGGGCTGATCTCAGCTGATCTCTCAGTTGTAATCTGAATCAGCTTTAGGTTAAGATCTTTAGATCAAGCGAGCATTTTGCACATTTGTTGCGGTCCGCCCGTTTTGTAGAAGAAAATCGGATGATTTTATATAATTGTGATGATTAATTTTTTTTTTTTTTTTTTTGCATTTCAGGTGGGCGGGTATCGCTTTAGGGGCGTGTATATAATGTGCCTGCTGCCATGTGCCCGCCACTTGCCCAGCTGATGAGACGCATCGACAACGGTTAAACTAAAAAGAAGCTGGAAAAAAGCCTCCAAACAAGTGAATAGAGAGAGAGAGAGAAGAAGAAGAAGAGTGAAAGCGAGCTAAAGAGTGAAAGAGATACATATATATATATATATATATATATATAGATACCTATACTTAAGGATGAGTCCATTTGGCTTTTATCTGTGCCTTGGCCAGCTGCTCTACGTGTGCCACAGCCTGCAGCTCTATGGCCGGCACACGGATGCGCTGCTCGAGGATGAGGGGCAGCTGGTGGTGCCACGGCGTGTCGACGCTGATGGCAGTTTCCTGAGCCACAGCCTCGCCTATGCCCATCAACGGGATCATCGGCGGCAACGTCGCAGCGTTGAGCAGCGTCCGGAACTGCATCTGCAGCTGCCGCTGCACAACGAGACGCTGCATCTGGAGCTGACGTAAGTGTTGAACCCCCCTCAGAAAGAAGCCCCATTTTACCTGTCGCATCTCTCCTCCGAACTGCAGGCCGCACAGCTATTTCCTGGCGCCGCAGCTGATTGTCGAGCGACATCGCCGGGATCTGCGCAGCCGCGCACCGCCGCCAGCGAATCAGCTGAATTGCCATTTCCATGGCAAGGTGCGGGGTCAGCCGTCGGCTAATGTGGCCATCTCCACCTGCGACGGTCTGGTAAGCCCAGCCCCATTTTGTGGCAAGTTCGTTGCCTGAGTCTTTCGTTTTCCGCAGGTGGGACACATTAAGACGGCCCACAATGAGTATTACATTGAACCATCGAAGCAGCATGCCCCACATCCCATCCACGGGCAACCGCATGTGGTGTTCCAACGCTCCTCGGTGCGGCCCAAGCAGAAGGTAAGTCAGCGCAGCGGGAGGTGGGGGACTGTGGACACCTTATGTGGAGAGAATTTGTTGTGTGAGAATTTCTTCCATATAAAGATACAAACATTTCTTAAGACGATTAAAATATAAGATGTAAAAGTAGCTAAAAGATGCAACAGTGTCATAATTAAAGTAGAAAAGATACAAAAGTATCTCAATGATGGATTAAAAGTAGCTAAAAGTCTCAAAATTATCTGAAATATGAAAAAGTCCTGCAACTAGACAAACCTAACTCAAAGATACAAATATATGTTAATGATTTAAAAGTGTTCAAAAACCTACAAAAGTATCTGAGATATAAAAAAGCCTAGCAAAGTCACAGAACTATCTCAAAAAATTAAATAAAGCTTCTGAAACACAAAAAGGCCTCACATATATACAAAAGTATCGCATAGATACAAAAGTATCTTAATGGTTCCAAAGTGCCTAAAAGTTAGCTAAGTATCTGAAGGTCTTACAAAGGTACATAAGTATCTTAATGGTTCTGAATTGTGTAAAAGTAACAAAGTTATCTGAAAACTGCAGAAAAACACGAATGTATCTAGATCGAAAAAGTATCTCAACGACTCAAAATTAAAGAAAAGTATCTTAAAGTACCTGAAGAGTCTCAAGTATAACAACAATTATGACTATAACAGTATTTCAACTAAGATCTCAAAGATCTTAAAGTTACAAAAGTTTGGACAAATGCAAAAGAAAGTATCTCTGAGTTAATATACAAAAGTATCTTAAATATACATAGATTTTCAAAGATAGAAAACAATTTCTCAGCCATGATTCAATTGTCAAAAGTTACAAAAGTCGCTGAAAATTATAGAAAAATGAAAGTATCTCTATCTCAAAATATGCATAAAATGCCTAAAGATATGAAATATCTCTTGTGATTCATGTGTTTGCAAGATACAAATTAATCTCAAATAAACAAAAGTATCTCAAGGAATTTATTTTGGTAATACAAAAATATCTGAAATATACGTAGAAGTCTCACAGCTACAAAAGTACCTCAAAAATGATTCATGTGTCTGAAAGCTACACAATTCTCTGCAAATTACAGTTAAAAGAATCCCAATGTCCAAAATTATCTGCAACATTCATTAGAATACAAAAGATACAAATGTATCTTAAAGATACAAAAGTATCTCAAAAGTACAAATGTATCTAAAAGATACAAAACAATCTATTCCTCCCATTTTTCTTTAAATGTTCTACTTTTTTTTACAGCCTCTGCCACAGCGACGTCGTCACAAGCGCAAACGGAACAGGGGGCATCGCAATCGCAACGCGAATGCCGTCAGCAATTGTGGCACACGCGAACCGCGTCGCCGCCAGGAGACGCGTCTCGAGTGGCAATCGCGTGGCAAGTTCAAAATACAAGGCGGACGTAAGGTGCGACGACATCATGCACATCCACATGTGCCACAGCGTGCGCATCCGCATCCGCATCCGCATCCCCATCCCCATCCCAAATTCAAATACGAAACACAGCCGGAGCTGTTGCAAGCGCCGCGCCACAAGCGATCCATAAGCAGTCCGCGACACGTGGAAACCTTGATTGTGGCAGATCCGACAATGTCGGCGTTTCACAAGGACGTGACAGGTTATCTGCTGACCATAATGAATATGGTATCGGCGCTGTACAAGGATCCCAGCATAGGCAATGCCATTGAAATTGTTGTGGTGCGGATCATAGTGTTGCATGAAAATGATACGGAACCCGATTTGAATCTCACGCAGAATGCACAAAGGAATCTCGACAGCTTTTGCAGGTAAGTGGCACAACCTTCAGGGGCCTCGTGGGTTTCTCCTAGAAAAAGACATATAGTGCTTTAGACTGTGACTCTATGGGGCTGTTATCACCCATTCTGCCACAGCTCGAGCCCAGTTCTAATCCTCCCCTTTCTCCTCATGCCACAGCTGGCAGCACAAGATGAACACGTTGAGCGAGGATGACCCATTGCATCATGATGTGGCCATATTGATAACACGCAAAAATATCTGTGGCAATAATTGCATGTAAGTACACAGTACAGATATGAAGATATATACAAGATACTATATGCATATATGTTCTGGTTCTGCAGGACTCTTGGCCTGGCCAATGTGGGCGGCATGTGCAAACCGAAGCAATCTTGCAGCGTCAACGAGGACAACGGCATCATGCTCTCCCACACAATTACCCATGAATTGGGCCACAAGTGAGTTGCTCCGACTGCACTTCCGTCAGTTTGGCCAATACGCCCCCCGTCCCCGTCCCCGTCCCCGTCCCCGTCCCCGTCCCCGTTCCCCCTCCCTTGGGCCAATTAGAGCTGTTGGCCAACATCGAAATGCACTTCCAGCCGCCAGTCTCTTTTGGCTTTTCCTCTTGCGGCCAACGCAATGCATCAATTGAATGCAACGCCAAGATTTATGGCCAGCCCAATTCGTTTAATGAATGAATCAATGCAACATCTACAACAACAACAACAGCCAGTACAACAACAACAAACAACAAACAACAACAACTTTAATATGAATGGCTGCTCTAAGTGGACGCGACGGATGCTTTGACACCTGCGTGTGTTGTGACAATGATCGCCTGCGTTGCACGCCCACTGTGCACACTGCAACAAGTAGCCCCACTCCCCCCCCCCCCCGGGCCTCCTTCAGACCCCTTCCATCACCCACTTCCTCTCTTAAGCGTTGCTCTCTGCATTCGATATTCAAACTCAATTAGTCGCAAAGCCATTGGACACGCCATAAAACCAGGGCTGGACACTTTACGCAGCTTTATTATCTTCTATCTAAGTACACGAGTGGGACTCGAACCCACAACTCTTGGTTGACGGGACAGCGCGCTATTCACTGGTCCACCGAGGCCCCAATCCATCTATCAAGCTCATTAAAAAGCACTTAAAGTAGCTTCCGATTCAGCTTAATTGTTACACTAAAAGCTGCTTACAAGTATTCAAAAGAATTCATCATTATATTGGTTCGTTTAAAGCTTTTTATAGTTTCTTACCCCTTTTCAAAAAGCTCTTCGAAAAGTACTAAAAGCAGCTTTGATAGCATTAGTTCTTGCTTCTTGAAAAGCTTCCAGGAGCTTTTAGCGCAGCTTAATGCTTATTTTCAAATCGATTTACAATTCATTCAGCTTCTATAATTAATTGATTGCTTTTATCATGAGCTTGTTTTTATAGCTTGAACCCATCGAAAATCGGATCAACAACTTTTCTTGCTTTGTTCGCGAAAGCTGTTTATACAAAAAGCTTAAACGTAATTGTTGCAAATTGTTGAAAGGTGGCTTTCAGAAGCTTTTGATTAATATTAATTATAATTATATTTGATTAATATTAATCTTTTTATAATTCAAGCAGCTTGCATAATGAATCGATTTATTATCAGCTCGTCCTTAGGGGCAGATCCCATCGGAAATGGGTTCATATTTGAAGAACGCTCATTGAAAAGCATTTAAAGCAGCTTTTACGCAAGTTGTTGATCTGAAAGCTGCCGAAAGTCTCAAAAGCTTTCGTTCGCTATAATTGATCTTTAGACTACCATATCTAGAATATATAGAAAATCACTTGAAAGCTTCCTCACAGCATTTTGCACCAATGGAAGCTTGCAAAATGGTCTGGAAAGCACATGGAAGCTTTTTGTGCTACGTCAAAGCTTGCAAGTTTTGATAGGTTTTCGAAATGTCGCAATACATGAGAATTAAGAGCTTTTCAAGAACAAGTCATACTTGATAAATCACATTTTTTGCTAGCGATTCTCCATCCCTAATAAACGCACACACACACTCCCAGAGAGACGCACACACACAGACACCCAGACAGAGATCGGCAATTTGGTAGCACAGCCAGTGGCTGTGGCTCTGGGCCCGTCTCTGGGTCCGTCTCTGGGTCTGGCTCTGACTCTGGCGTTGTCCGGTTTCGTAGGCTTATCTCGTTTCGTGTTCGTGCCAAGTGGATTTTTGTAAAACGCCTTATAAGCGCACCCAAGTGCCCGTCAGTCTGGCGTGTCTCGATTGAGTCAACCGGCCCGAGCGGATCGGCAGATCACCAGATCACCGGATCACCGACTCAATCGTCATTCATGCATTTTGTTATTCTAGTTGTTGTAGTTGTTGTCGACGCCATACCCTGTAATCATGGATTGAAATAAGCTCAATCGTTTTATGGAAACTTTTATCAATGTTCTAAGAAATTTTTCGATTGAGTCATCGAAAAACTTTGATATAATAGTTAAAGCCCAATTAATATACATATAACTGTTTAGCTAATGAAATTAATCGGTTTAATTGGAAAATTAATAGTGGAAAAGGTACTTCCCCGAAGTATGTTCCCTATTTCGAAGCAAAGTTCAGAATTGCACAAATGACAGTTCATCGTTATCCAACTCGGACAACAAAACTATTGATGACAAGAGTCTGTCCATAAATCGACGATTTAATTAATCCGCTTTCGATATCTAATCTAGGAAAGGACTATCACGTTTTCCTCTTATTTGCACTACCGATATTATTTTCATTACTATAGTGTCCAAGAACTTAACCTTCTTACCTTCTTAGGAGCTGGAAAACTATTGACTCTACCCAATATCTTACCAAAAACTATGGAAACTAGTTCACTGAAATGGGCGCCCAGCTTTAAGTAGAATTTTAATCATTGTGCGATTAATTTCTTATTTTTCTTTCTATCTGTCAAATTTTACATCAAACGACTTTATTATACGGATTTTGCCCATATTTTTTTATGTTTTTCAAATTTTTTGGAAAAAATATACATACTTTACTAAATTTCAAAGTGTTAGACCACAATATCATAGTCTGACTTGCCAATATGTTCCATATTTTTCAATCTATTGACTTTGCATTGGACATTTACTTAAGATCCTTAAGTATATATGGCTGTGCCAAATTTCAAAAGGATCGGACTACGAGAAGAGTATGATATCATCGGCTTGCCGGCGGTAATCCTTCATTAAAGGCTTGTACCTATTTTAATTGAAGCTGAGCCTAGGGTATCTGCTAGTCGTGTTCAATTGCTCAGCTGGCTTGTTATTGTGTAATTTAGGTTCGATTCTGGTTGACCGGGGGACAGACCGAGCGACCGGTCATCGTCAGGTGGCAGCCGCTGGTTAACGAGATATGCTTATTCAGCGGAGCCTGAGACTGTTGTTGTTGTTTATAGTAGTTATAGTTGTTGTTGTTGCTGCTGTTGTTGTTGTTGTTATTGCGCTGATTTAAGCACTATTCTAATAATCAGGTTTTTGACTTGCACCCGCCACGCCACGTCGCAGAGCGTGGCATAAATTGTTTTATTGTTGTTGTTATTGTTGTTGCTGTTGTTGTTGTTGTTGTTGTTGTTGTAGCTATTATACGCCAGTCAAAAGACAATACGAATAAAGTAATAAATCTCAACGGATTTGGTATCGCTTGACCCGGGGTACAGTTGCCATGGGGGCCTACAAAACGCAATTGTAGCAAAGTTGCCCCGGTTTAACCCTTGTGTATCCATACCATAATTAACTTATGTAATTACCTCAAAGATATATTATGTTATTCATATCAGAGTCAATGAGTGTCCAAGCCAGGAAAGAAGTAGATATAGTCCTATCGGAAGGCTCTGCAAGAGCTCCTCCGACTAGAAAGAACCCATGGAAGAGGTATTGCACTTCGATAGGATGGATGACTAGAAGAAATAAGTCCCCAGTTTGATCCAATCCCCAGCCCGAAGTAAAGCTGAAGCTATAAGTTTGCAATCAACTGAAAAAAAGCTAAAGCTTCTTAAACTAGCTATAGATTTGGGGGCCTCGGTGGACCAGTGGATAATGAACAGATCCGCCAAACAAGAGTTGTGTGTTCGAGTCCCGCTCATGTCGATAGGCATGACCCTCCTAGGAAAAATTAGGTTGTAGCGTAGGATTTGAAATCCATCCACGTAAAAATAAGTGAAGGAAGCAAAAATAAAGGCAAATATTGCTTCAGGCTGTGATCCGATAGGGTTGTTATGACCATATAATAATAATAATAATATCGATTCTAAAATGTTCACTTAATTACTAGGCCCTAAACGGAAAAACATGGATCTATTGACTAGCCATCTATACAAACTTTAATATATGTCCTTAAAGTAGCTTAAGAGTTCTACATGGAGTCCAACACTTTCTGTATTACTTTCAATTGTTATTTGAAATTTGATGGAGAGACTTTTAGTTATGCGGCAGCTATATGATATAGTGGGCCGATCGTATACTGATTAGTAATAAAATCAGTTCATGTGTCATACTTCATTACGATAGATCAAAAACTAATGGAATAGCTTTCATACAGAGAGACAGACGAACAGATGAACGTGTTCTTTCTGACCTTTTTGAAAAAAAAAAATGTAGGGTTCTACCGTCTTTACTTCCTTGCATTACAATCTTCTGAAGTAGTATTTTTTTCGAAAATATTATAAATATTTATAATAACCTCAAACAGACACATAAGATATCATCGGTGTTTAATCTATTGACTTTCATCCAATTTCTATGATTTGGTATAGTTGTATCTGATATGGAACACACACTGATTTTTCACAAAAGTTTCAAATTTATTTTGAAAAATATTTAGCTCAAAAAGTCTTCAAGTTTTTTAAGAGATTTAGTCATTTTTCTCGATTTTGGCCAGATTAATCCTCAATTATGGCTTAAAAAAAGTAAGATTGTGGCAATTTACAGGGTATCTTTCCATTGTCCATAGAATAAAAGCGTTTAATCCTTAACATTTGCCCTAATTCTCTTCCCGCCTTATCCGTCACAGCTTTGGCATGTTCCATGATACGGCCAAGATTGGCTGTCACCCGCGCGTGGGCTCCATTGTGCACATCATGACGCCCACCTTTGGAGCGGACACGCTGCAGGTTTGCTGGTCGAACTGCAGCCGGAAGTACATCACCCACTTCCTGGAGTAAGTAGCAAAGTGATTGCAACAAATCCCCAAGTTACCATACTAACTATACCACTCAATTCTATAGCCAAGGTCTGGGTGAATGCCTGGACGACTCACCCACGGAGCTGCCGTATAACTATCCGGAGGTGCTGCCCGGCGAGCGCTACAATGCGAAGCGGCAGTGCCGCATGCAGTTCAACCTGACGACGGACAGCGATGTGGGCGCCTGTTCGGCGCCGCACGAGTTCTGCTCGACGTTGTGGTGCCGGGTGAACGGGGAGTGCGTGACCAATATGCGACCCACGGCGCCGGGCACGGCGTGCGGCAAGAACAAGTGGTGCCAGAATGGCAAATGCGTGCGCATGGAGGAGCTGACGCCCATCCACGGTGGCTGGGGCAACTGGAGCGAGTGGAGCGAATGCTCACGCACCTGCGGCGGCGGCGTGTCCACACAGCAGCGGGAATGCGACTCACCCGTGCCGGCAAATGGCGGCGTCTTCTGCATTGGCGAACGCAAACGCTACAAGATCTGCCGCAAGAAGCCCTGCCCCGAGCAGGAGCCCAGCTTCCGGGCGCAGCAGTGTGCGCGCTATGACAATGTCAGCTATCAGGGCGCCACCTACAAGTGGTTGCCCTTCTTTGATAAGAGTAAGTCGGGGGTAGCCTGGGGCTAACCTAAGGTAATGCTCTTTTATACCCTGATCCCATTTGCGAAGAAGGGTATAATAGTTTTGTTAGAATGTACGTAACAGGCAGAAGGAGGCGTTCCATACCCCATATAAGTATATATTCTTCAACAGCATTGAGTCGAGTCGATAGCTATGTCCGTCCGTCTGCCTGAACGCGCCGATCTCAGGAACTACAAGAGCTACGAATGTATTAGTATTCCTCAACTGAGATCAGGGTATCCCGCAGTCGAGCACTCCTCACTACAACACTTTATCTTGTTTTACTACAGATAATCCCTGTCGGCTGTACTGCAGCGATGTGGATGACACGATTATAGCCAATTGGGGCGAGACCGTGCTGGATGGCACACCCTGCACCTTGGGCACCAACAACATGTGCATCGATGGCATCTGCAAGGTGAGTTCGTCCGGGCGTCGGGCTATATACCCTGTCCGATCAATTAAACGTGCATTTCATTCAGAAAGTTGGTTGCGATTGGATCGTTGACTCGGACATGCAGGACGATCGTTGCGGTGTCTGCGGCGGTGCTGGTGATCAATGTAAGCCCATAAAGGACATATATACGGAACCCTTCAATGTCAGCGATGGCGTCTATGTGGAAATTGTGGACATACCGCCGCGAGCACGGCATATACTCATCAAGGAGCTCGGGAATACGGCACATTTCCTAGCCATTGGACGTGCCCAGAGCGATAAGTTCTATTTGAACGGAGATAGCCTAATCTCTATGCCGGGTGAATTTGAAATCGCTGGTGCGGAAAGCCTCTACGATCGACTCGATGAGCAGGAGACCATCAAAATACCTCAGCCCATACAGCATTCCATAGCATTATATGTAAGTGTTGCAGGCTTTGATCCCCAAAGCTTATCTCTAACCAGTTCCTGCTCCTTCTGTTCCAGGCAATTGTGCGCGGCAATGAGAGCAATCCGGGGATTTACTATGAATTCACGCTGCCCGCCTTCAATGCCAGCGCCGGGCGGCAGTACCAGTGGCGTCTGGGCAACTGGAGCTCCTGTTCCGCCAGCTGTGGCGGCGGTGTGCAGCACCGCGAGCCCATCTGTCAGGAGAATGGCAAAGGTAAGCTCAACCCTTTGTCAATCAATCAATCACTTACACCATCTTCCTCTCCTGAAGCGCTGCCCGATAAGTTGCCCTGCTGGACGCATGCCAAGAACAAGCGTCCCTTGCGTCAGAGCCGCGTCTGCGGCCAGCAACAGTGCCCCGCCCACTGGTGGCCCGGTCCCTGGCAATACTGTCCGCTCACCTGCCGCCCGCCCGGCGCCGCCATGCCCCAACGTCGCCGTTCCATTGTCTGCCTCGACCAGCACGATGTTGTCGTCGCCGACACCCAATGCAGCCTCCTAACGCGTCCGCCCGAAACGGAACCCTGCGAGCCGACGCTGCCCGAGTGCAAGCCAAAGCCGTAAACCCTTTTGGCCACGGCCCCCACGTCGCGGGCACCTGAACCGGCATCGGCATCGGCACCGGCTTTTGGAATTGGAAACTATTTATTGCTCTTAATAAATCAAAAAGCTAATTTAAGTCAGCTGCAAAAACAACTTGAGAATTATGAATCTTCGGCAAGCCGCAGATTTTATACTCTTTTTTCGAATTTGGCTCGGAATGTATATGTATTGTATATGCATATATGTTTTGGATCCAAGAAAAATAAAACAAAAAAAATATATTAAGAAGTTGTTTGCCATAAAAATGGGATTCGAACCTTCGAGCCAAAAACTGCAGAATTCTCATGGTTAGTAAAGAGTGTTCTATAGATCCATTGCATAAATTTTGGTATTCTGCAGTTTCTGCATACCTAATTTGGAGCCGATTGTTTTGATGAGTAAAAACGTACAAAAGTGATCGAAAATTGTCGATAATTATGATCCTATTATCGAAATTATCGATGGTCAAACTATAGATAATCAAATATTATGATCCCATGATCGAAAATAAACAAAAATTATCAAAAGTCAGACATGGTCAAATTATCGAAAATTATCAAAAGCAAACTATCTATAGTTTTTGAAATTAAATGATCCCATGATCGAAAATGATTAAAATTCATCAAACTATCGAATATAATCGACAATTATGATCGAAAATTATAAGGCAAAGTGCTTGAGTGATCGAAAATGATCGAAAATTATGATTCTATGATCGGAGATGATATAAAATGATCACATGATAAAATTACCGAAAATGATTATGTTATGGAGCAAAACGGTGGTTATTTGACATATAGAGCCTTCAATTTCATGGATTACTTTTTACTAGACCCCATATATACACATTTTATAAGATTTTTGAATTTTAATAATATAATATTGCTCTATTTGAGCATAACAATTTTTTCTTAATTATATAAAAAAAAAATTGAGGCCTTAAACTAGAGATTAGATAACTGAGGTTTACATAGGCGACATTAGGAAATTCAAATCATTATACTTATAGGATATGCTTTCTAGTCGAAGTTCTCTCAAAGAAATAATATAATATTTGATGTCCAGAAATCGTACGATAATGTTCAGTTTTGGGAAGACTCTTTGATTCTGTTGGTTTCTGAGCAAATTCAAAAGATATAAGAAAAAATATATATTTTCTTAGGGCAGATTTAATGAGAAGTTCTTATCAAAATCAGAAAATTTTTTCGAACTGAAATTTTCAAGCAATAATACCTTGGCTTGGCCTATTTTGGGTTCGGATTTGGAATGCGATGCAGTTTTGGAACTAACGTTTTGCTCAGGAAATTAGGATATTAGTGTTAAAATTACAAGATAAAATTCAATAAATATAATCGATAAACGATAACGATAAACGTCCTCTTAGAAACTAAAAACGCGTATTGTCTGGCATTTTACGGAAATATGCAATTTTATCCTTGGGCACGCGATAGCCGTGCATCCAGCGGCTGCCCTTGCGCAAGGAGCCATCGATGCCATCCTTCCAGACGCCCGCCGGCAGATAAACTGTAAGAGAGACCATAAAAACCCAATGAAAACCGAATCCTTCCCCTCCTTAGTAAGCCCATTCCAACTCACCCTCCCGCTCCTCGCGCCCAGCGTCCAATATGGGCGCCACAATCAGCTCGGCGCCCACGGAAAACTCATCGCTCACAATGAGACAGGCGGGATCATGCGGATCGAGCATCCAGAGTGGTCGCACCAGCGGCAGTCCCTCGTTCATCGATGGACTCAGATACTTCTTGAGCAGCGCAATGACCACCGTTTGACGCACCTCCCGCAGATCCTGGGCCACACGAGTGACCAGCTCGCTGTGATACTCATCCGGCAGATGACTGAACTGCATGGCGGGCAGAAAGGTGGCCAATTGCAGCCAGCGTATATAGAGTTCGGCATCGGGCAACGGTGGCTGACCCAACGAGTAGAAGGAGACCATTTTGGTCAGCGGTCGCTGGAGCAAATAGTCGCCACCAATGGCGCCGGGTAGCACAAAGGGATAACCAATGACGCCATAGTTGAGCACCGCCGCCAGCGTATCCCGTAGACCCTCCCAGGTAGCATTCACCGGTGGCGTTCTCAAAAAAGTGGGTGGCTTGGGCACCACGCTGGCGGTGGACACCGCCATGAGGCCAGCGCTCTCCAGGCTTGTGATCAACATGCGCGCATACATATCCGGATTATCCAAGGGCTGACGACACTGATAATAATGCGGCAGATTGTAGCCAGTGCCCAGATCCAAATAGAAACTCTTGACGCCATACTCATCCTTCAGACGCTGCAGCTTCTCCAGCAGCCAGGGCACGGAGGCGTTATTCGTTATGTCCAACACACCAGCGCTGGAGCTGCTCTTGTAGCGCGTCAAAGCGGGTATGCTGCGTTCCGAGTAGCGTTCGTAGATGAGCAATTTGCGGGCCACCGCATCCTTGAAGTTGGCGCTATCCGTGCTAATGAAGGGTTGTATGGTAAAGACGACCTTGAAGCCACGTCGATGCAGCACATCGATGGTATCCCGCAACGTAGGGAATCGTGTCTTGTCCACCGTGAAATCCCCAATGTTCTCCTGCCAAAACTCATTGATCACAATGTGACCCAGGCCTATGGCTATGGCATTCTCCGAGTAGTCACAGATGATGGATTCATTGAGTGAATCACGCTGCTCTTGATTGGGTATCTGCCACACGGGCTCCTCCAGCAGCGAGTGCAGCTCACTGATATCCTGCTCCGTGAGACCATCCCACAGGCTCTGCTGTGTCATCAACATGTGCAGGCTGCGCATATCCTCCGTCGTGCAGATCTTGTAGTCCAACTGGGGCAACGGCGTCAAGCGATTCACAAAGGTGAAGTCATCATTGGCCGCCCGCAGGCAGAACTGATTCTCCGTACGATTAATGCCCAGCTGGAGCGGCGTCGTCTCGTTCACCTGCATCGCCACCCCGATGGAGTTGATGAAATAACGCTTGACGCCGTTGCCAAACTGATGCACCTTGTGATCCCCGCTGGCGTAGGGCATAAAGTCAAAGTTGGCATAGCTCAGCGACCATTCCTGACCCTTGGTGATGCCACCGCCAAACCAGAGACCATTGTCCCGCTTCAGCTCGTAGCAGTCGGTGGGCAGCAGACCCGGAGTCAGCGCCTGCCACTGGAGCGTGTAACAGCGGAACACAATCTTGTCCTCGAAGCTCATGTGGAGCCGGGCAATGCCGTTCCATTCGATGCAAACGCTGCCATCACTGCGACGGTTCTCCTCCAGGCAGTGAAACGGCGCCGTGTCGCTGCCCAACGTAACACCCAGCTGACCATGGATGACCTCCTTGTCGTCGTGGCTGAGTATCCGGAATATGCGATCCTTTGAATTGAACTTGATCTTCTGAAAGTAACTCTTGGTCAACACCTGGTGATGGTAGGCAATGTACGCATAGCCGATCTATGTGGAGTAGGGGAAAGAATAATGGAATATAATAAGAATGAGAATAGTTAACGAAAGACTTACCAGAAAGATGATGATGAAGAACATCATTAGGACAAAAACCTTAATCTTGTAATCCTTTGTTTCCCGCTTCTTCTTACGTATCATCTGTGGAAATGCCTGCCGAAGCAGGCGAAAATTAGCAAAGGATTAAGATAGGATGATCAAATGATCATGAGTATAACCCAAGGATCAATAATTGTGATAGTAATCTGATTATCAGTGCCCATACTTCTTCCATTCGTGCTTTTAGAGTGATCAAAGTATTAAGTGATCAAGTGATCAAATGATGGAAATGATTGGAAGGATGGGAAGAACCAAATATGAAAACACCGAAAGGATTGGAAATGGCCGAACATGATTAGAAATAATCGAAATGGTTGGAAGGATCAGGTTGGAAGGGTCGGGATGATCAAAAAATGGAATGATCCAAAATGATCGGAAGGATCAAAAAGTCAAATGATCGAAATTAACAAAAAATTATCAATAATGATCGGAAGGAACAGAAGCATCAAAATGTCAAATGATTGGAAGGATCAAATGATGGAAATGATAGGTACGATCAAAAGATCAAATGATCGGAAAGATTAGAAGATGGAATGATCGAAGTAATCAGATGGATCGAAAGGATCAGTAGATAGAATGATTGAAATAATCAGAAGGATCAGAAGAATCAGAAGATGGAGTGATTGGAAATGACCAAAATGATTGGAAGAATCAAACAGGTCAAATGATCGGAAGGATCAGAAGATGGAATGATCGAAATGATCGAAAGCATTACAAGGTCAAATGGCCGAAAGGATCAAAATGTCAATGATCAAAGTTGGAATGATCCACACAATCGAAATGATCAAAAGATCGAAGAATCAAGTGATTACTGGTTACTTTCACTCTTCTCTCCTTCAAGTCTTCCAATGAACCTTTTTTAGGCACTTTCTCCTCTGGCTCCTCTCTCTGTCTCTCTTTTCCTCCCTTCCTCTATCTCGTCCCCCTCCCCTTGCATCACTCACCTGCATCTTCTCGCGCAACAAACTGGCCAAGGAGTTGACGCTTGTTATCGATGCCTGATTGCTCGCCAAGCTGTGTGTATCGAAGTCGCTGGCCAACATCTCCTTGCTGTTGAGCCGCAACGCGGGCAGCGGGGCAATTGAGGCGCGTCTCCGACTCCGGAAGCGATCCCTAACAAAAAAAAATATATTATTTCAGACACATTGTTGGGGTTGTCAATCGATACACCTGTCTGACACATTGCTCAATAGACAAATCAAGATCGGCGCGATCTTATTGCATAATAAATGATATACCCATTCGAAAGCGGACTCCCGACAGCCGATAGATAGCGATATTTACGATGCTCAATCACAGTTTTATCAGATTTTCCAGACTTCTACCCATTATATATATTTACGACAAGCTCGACAAACTGTTGTCTATTTTCTTATCTCAGTTCGTTGGGCCTTAAATATTGACAGCAGATTTTAAGATTTGACACGACGGGAAGATATATGAGCATATTTTGGATGATAATTGTGGTAGAGTTATGTGGGTTGGAAAACTCGGAGGGCACCATAAATAGCGTATAGCCAAATCTTACAGAATTCTATACTCTATAAAATCCCTATCCCTAGATCTGAAAATAAATCGAAAACAGGAATAGATTTGGCTAAATACCACACAGATCGTGATCCCCAAGCCTATTCGAACTATTTTAATAGGTTCAGATCTGTAAAATATATCCTAGACAAGTCTATGGCTAAATATCTCAAAATTCATCGATCGATATAATACTTAGATCCATTTTGAACTATTTTCATAAGTTTAAATCTGGAAAATATGTATCCAAAATACGCATATGTCTAAGTCTTTCACAATTCTTTACTCAATATGGCCTAATTTTATAAGTTCAGATGTAGAAAATAATACCAAAAATTCGCACAGATGTAGCTAAGTTCGTCGATATTACCATAAAGTCCATTCGACCTGGTTTAATAAGTTTAGCATAAGAATAAAATCCAAAACTCTTATAGATATGTCTAAATTTCTGACAGTTAAGTCCAATCCGGGTAAAATGCCCACTAAATGACTTGTTGATGTCGTGACACAGCCATTAAAAGATAAGATATGCTCGGATTACGTTCCCGGGGTTCCGAGATTGTTCAGTTTAAGCATTATATTTGCGCCGCACTGGGGCTTATCTATAGGCGCGTCCGCATGCAAATCCCAAGAGCGCCGACACCGTTAATGGATCGTTAAGTAAAATAATAATAAAAAATAATAATTGATAAAAAAAACCTTATTTATGTACAGTAAATATTTAAATATTTATATATAAAACCGATTTTTTATTGTTGTTTGTTTTCCCAATGAGAAATGCGGTTCGATAAGGCCGCCTTTTGGGGGTCGCAAAAGCTGTTTTCACACGAAATTAACACATTTCAACCAAAGATGGAGAGAGAGAGAGACGTACTTACTATACTTTTACCGTTGAACTCAGTTAACTAGATCTGGAGATCTATATATAGAAAATGCCGCTTGGGGCGCAGCGAAATTTAATGTCCGATCTTATCACGTCTAATCACAACTATCAACTGAGTTGAGGTTGCTTTAAGAATCTGGCGACAGACCCAAGCAGCATTTGATAGATATATCCAGAGATATAAGCACAATTACAGACAGACAGGCGGACAGACAGACAGACGGAAAGACTTGCCTTACAATTGTGGAGCGCTATCGCACACGTTCTACAGTCAAGGGAGACTATGGTGAACGCGTGGAGTTATGGAAAACCCCATGATATGTCAATAGCATAGTTCAGGTTTTCTAAAAATATCTAACCATATTTATTTTACAGATTTATTTAAATTCCATTATAGAAAAACCTAAAATAATCCAACATTTTTTCTCTCTGAGTCAAACATATCAAGCGAAATTTCAATCCAATACCTTAAAAAATTATATGATATATGGGCAAAACCTATGTTTTATTGTAAGGCAGGTACAGAATATATCTCTTCGTTTTGAATTTTGGTAAATTGATAGAAAATAACAAAATTGAAAAATTGTGTAAAATTTTAATCCAATAGCTTGAAAAATATGGGTAATATGGAAAAGACAGACTTTTAGTTCTCTAGTAACTTTATTGTAGTCCGAACTTTATGAAATTAGGTGGAGCGATAGATGAAAGAAAAACATAAGTTTGTGTAAAATTTAAGTACAATTCGTGGGAAAACATGGGAAATATAGGTATTTTACTTATATAGTTAATTGATGATATAGTCGTACGATATTTTTGAAATATGGTAGAATGATAGATAATAACAAAACTATAAAACAGTGTAATTTTAATCCAATAGCTTGAAAAACATCACTAATATGGGAGACACAAACTTTTAGTTCTGTGGCGGCTTTATGATAGTGTGTTCGGATCCTTATGAAATTAAGTGGGGCGATAGATAAAAGAAAAACATAAGTTTGTGTAAAATTTAAAGACAATTAATTCGAATAATATGGGATTTATGGGACTTTTACTTATATAGTAGTTTTTGTGATATAGTGATCCGATCCTTTTGAAATTTGGTTAAATTATAGTTAATAGAGAAACTCAAAAGTGTCTTTTATTTAGGGAGAAAAATCTGAAAAATATGGGAAATATGGGCAAAACAGACTTTTACTTGCATGGCAATAGGGTACAGTGGTGCGATCCTTTTGAAATTTGGTAAAATTATAGATAATATATTTATCAGTGTCTTTAAGCTAAGATCAACAACCTAAAAAAATTGGGATATATGGGGAAAGCAGACTTTTACTTGTATAGCAACAAATGATACAGTGGTTTGATCCTGTTGAAATTTGGTTTGGCGATAGATATTTTGAGATATTCTTCGAAAAAAGTATGAAAAGTGTAAAATCTTCAGTTACGTTCACTGTTTTTGAAGTTGGGGGGGAAAAACCTATATATATTTTGGACTAACTTTTACTATCATTGCCCAATTCCTTATAGAGTGAGTTAACTGTAGTTTTCATTGTTGCAATAAACAAAGTTTTCATGAACAACAACAACGCCAACACATGATTTGCCGCTGCCTCTGCCTCTGCCTCTGACGCAGTCGGAGTCGCAGTCGCTGCTTTTGATTTACTTATCAACAGCAACAACAATAAGCGTGATTTACTCTCGCCCCTGTCCCCTCTGGCCCCTTGCAGCGCCTACGCGTTGAGGCTTTAATTCGTTTAAACCGCAAAATTACACACAAGAGAGTAAAATGTGATTAAGTAGAAGAGAGAGAGAGAGGAGAGAGAGTGAGAATAAGAGCGAAAGCGCGCGTGGAATGCACGGATTGGAAAGCTCAAAAAGCTTTCAGCGGGAAAACTTTTCGAACTTTCGTTCGCACTTTCGTTGGCTGGTGGAAAGCGCAGGCGCAGCGTTCTCACTGTTAAAGCTCGGACTGCTTACCGGTAAACGAAGCAGTTCAAGCTGTTAACCGATTTGCATTTTAAATTTCGCTGTTATTGGCATGTTAAGTGCAGGTTATGCGTTGTATAGTGCTGTTATTGGGCAAATTTCGCTATAAATTATATACAATTTGCATCTTATAATGTAAATAAATAATATAAAGTTTTCTAGGTACACCCCTCGTATACCTATACTTATTTCCAAGAGAAAACTTTATATTATTATTTTCGAGCATCGAAAACGATTATGTTATAACTATAGATTATGTTATAATACCTATCCAGGGGCGTATACTGCTTCATAAGTGGGTGGTAGGACTACAATAGGTTCGTCTGTTATTGACAATAAAACGTAATATTATTCTGATTTTATTCCATATTACATTACCAGTTCTACTATTGTAACACCGTATATTTATAAAATTTTCACGGACTTTCCCATATTTTCTATGTTTTTCCACATTGTGGAATCAAATCTCATGCACACTTATATATTTTATAACTTTACCAAATTTAAGAAGAATCCTAATACAATATTATATAGCTGCTATTCAACTATAATATTACCTATGCTCATATTACCTATGTTTTTCCACTTTATGTAATCAAATCCCATGCACACCCATGTATAACTTTAGCCGATTTGAGAAGGATTGTACTTCTACATCAAACAAATAGTGACCATAACAACCCCATCGATTCACAGCCCGAAGCACTATTTGCCTTTATTTCTGCCTCCTTCACTGAAGATCTTTTTTTATGCGGTTAGATTTAAAATATACGCCACAACCTAGGAGGGTCATGCCTATCGACGTGAGTGGGCCGCTAACCCACATCATCTTGTTTGGCGGTGCAGAGCAATATCCACTGGTTCACCAAGGCCCCACAACTTATATACTTCTATATCATATACCTCGGTTGTGCCCACATTTCCCTTGTGTTTTAAGATTTCTATAAAAATTACACACTTTAGATTGTTTATTATGTAAACTTCCACCGAAATGCATCGAACCACTATATCCTTTAGCTTTCATTTAGCAGGATTCAGTAGAGTTCAAACACTTATTGTTAGATCCTCCAAACTTTGTGAGGTTATGTGATGTTTTAAGTAAAAACTGTAGTTTGACTTGAAAAGTTTACAAATTTCTTTACTAATTTATCCAAAAAAATTTCAAATCAATACTTACGACACGAGATTTATTCAAGAAACTAAATCGGACAGCGTCATATATGTATTATATTATATTATATGAGGTCGACGTCATCCGACAAAAACGCTCGTCATGTTTTTGTGCAAAAATTAATCAAAATATCAAAAAAACAAACTCTGAACCGTCAAAATAATTATAATTATAATTTTCGGTAATCGACTTACGGAACCCCCAACACAAAGTCTCTTCGAAGTGGAACTAAGGGCCCTAGGAAAAAGTGCAATTTATAATATAATAAAATTTAAGAGGGTATCGATAAAGGGAAGGTAGGGATAGGTGGAACTTGAAGGTCGGGAATGTTCGGCCAAGTCACGTTCGGCTGGCCACGCATTCGCGTGCGTCCCCCTTGGCCCCTTGGTATTCGCTCGGCATGCGGATTCCCCGAGCTCCGAATTGTCGCTGTGACTCGCTCGACTCGTGCCGCGTCTCCTCCCGGCCTCGCCCAGCCACGCCCCTTGGGCACAATTAAATTTGGCGGCAAAAAGCGCGTCGTTAATAAAATTACAACGGAATACAAAAATATATATAAAAAATGGCAAAAGGCAGCGACTTCAAATTAATTAATTTAATTGCAAGTTGAACTTTTCGAATGATGCAAGCGAATGATCAGCGGGGCTGCCAGATTGCATCACTTTCGCGTTGCCAGATCCACATACAAATGAGGCTGGACTCACGCACACAAGCCTATCGTATTCACGCTCAAAAACTCTTAACTTATACTCACGCACGAACATTCATCATGCACGGACGAAGACTCTCACTTCCACAACGCAGAGTCACGAGCAAAGATTTATACAGTAACCTTTAAGCACAACGATTCACGCACAAAGAGTCACTATCGAAATATCGATAACAAGGACTCACGAAAACAATCAGGCACGAGCACTTACGCCTCAGAAATTGCGTACGAATACTATGCACAATCACAGGCACGAGCATTAGCAATCTAAAAGGAGCTAACCAATACTCACGCACAAAGACTCGCACACGATGATTCTTTTGCAGGTCTTCACACACAAAACACTCACTCACGAGGAATACGGAAATCAGAAAGATCAATATAACATTATTCACGCACGAATTGACATGAACGAACACTCACGAACGAAGCCTCCATCAGAAATAATCAGGCACGAGCACTCACACCAAAGGCCGCTCTCCAGCTCACGCATGAAGACAGGTACACGATGATTCTTCTGCAAATCGTCACGCTGAAAGAGTCTCCAAGAATCTTCAAGCACAATGCATAGGCACGTGTTGAAGCACGAAGTGGCATGAATGAAGTCTCAATCTCAAACACTCACGCAGAAAAACGCCTACACACGCAATCACGCACGAGCGCTCACGCTGGTAAAGTCGAGATTCAAAACTCAATCAATTAAAACTCAAATATGACTATGCCGTATTAAGAAACATTCACGAATGAAGATTCGTGCCCAGGCACGAACATTTACGCCTAAAAGAAAATGACTCAAAGACGAACAGTCACGCACGAGCACTCACGAACACAACAAATAAAGCGCGACAACTTACCTACTTACCTACAAGCACTGACGACATACGGAAACACTCACGCAGACACGACAATTCAAATCATATCATAGACCAATCCAACTCACGAGCATATCAAAGAAATAGAACAAAACTTACCTATCGATAACAACAATCGATAGCACAATTTTCAATTTCTCTCAATATATTTCATTGCTCCCACGCTCTAAACGATTATTCTACAACGTGTCATGCTGAAAACTGTCATCCCTGTGAGTAATTCAACTCGAATACAGGGTATAGACAGTTCATCAGACTGTGCATAATATTTCGGTCAACCGTGACTAATTAACACTAGAGTGCCACATGTTATTGAGGCACATTAATAAAGATTTCTAGAGATAAATATATGAAAATCATGATAAACAACAATAAACAACAACAACAACAAACAAATAACAGATCAAATGCTACAGATTTTTGCTATAATGGCTAGAGTGTTAGTGATTCCATTTATGATATACCCACAGTATAATATTATTCGATCTGTATCATGGTTGTTGTTAAATTCTTTCAAAGTTTTATTATAGCTTTGACAAACCCTTCAAGTGTCTACAGGCGGGTTTCTTTGATGTCAACTTCCCGGAATTTTATTGACGTTATATGAAAATTAAGCTTTTTTGAGACTGTTCCATTTAATGGGGTTATTAGATTTAGAAATTCCAGACAGAATAGCTTTTAGATTGTATAATACATTTATGGGAAACAATGGAATTTTTACAGCAAGAGATCTTTTAGAAAGTTTAAATGGCTAATATGTACGGTACCCCTATATGATATATAATATCCCAATATATTATCTTCCACAAATTGTTTCTGCGCTTTATGATCTACAGGGATATGATATAATAAGGAATCTAAAAGGCATCATTTATTTTACATTATTTTCTCAACCGAAAAATATTATATTATTTCCTGCTCTATAATATAGTCCACCGATCCGACATGGATATATTCCACATATAATTATAATGAGCCCCTGAACCATTAACCAAGGTCTGTTTGAACTTAAGTATTGAATTTGGGCCTCTTAGCAGTTGATACCTTGATCAATGTTTCGTATCTTTTAATTGTTCAGGAACATCTATTATTACTTACTTATAGACTGGCTTCTTCATATTGCCAAACTCATCATCGCTATCCTCGTCGTCCTTGCTGATGCCATTGACATTGATTGTCGTGGGCGTGGCATTATGTTCTGGCGTTTGGGCTGTGGGCGTGCCCACACTCGAGCCAGAGTTATCGTCAACAATCTGTAAATGGAACGAAGAATACAAATGATAAGTTATATATAATCGATATGTACTCAAAATACAATCGATAAGCAATCGATGACATCCGTATATATTTCATAATCCTCATTATTTGTACTTAAAATCTGTGTTCAAAACGCGAGAAAAATCAACTTTAAAACGATATATAATCGATATATCATCGTTATATAAATACTATTCAAACGAAAGTTTTTGAAACAAATCAAATTATTAACAAGAAATCAATATGTAAGGTAGCTAATTTTGGAAAGACTTTCTTTTCTATTGATAAGATTTTACAGCAAAGTAATATCAAAATGATTTAATACCTATAAATACGTTAATAATTCGATAATACCACGAGATCTAAAATAGAAACATGCTTATCAATTCAATATATATCGATCTTTCAGCAAAGTAATTTAAAAGAAATGTATCCCATTATATACGATATTTGTTCTATAAGAACGATTATCAACTGTTATATTCGATATATTCGATATATCATCTTTTTATTCGTTTGTTCAGCAAAGGAATTTTAAAAAGACTTAATCAATTTATAAACGATATTAGTTCGATAAGTCCACAATATCTGCAACACATTTGAGCATACTTATCAATTGTTTACAATCGATATATTCGATACACCATCTATCGATAGGTATTTTGAGCAAAATAATTCAAAAAGCTTTAATAATTCTATATACCATATTTATTCGCTAAACTTACGTATTTTCTAACAATTGTTAAAAATCGAAATATTTAATATATAATTTATCGAATAAGCTTTCTATACTAAATTGAACTTAATTCCCACTTTGTGATTTGCCTCCACTACTTGAGCTGCAAACCAGTTTGAACCAGCCATAAAAATGTATTGAACGATCAGATCAGATCAAATCAGATCACCTGAGATCAGACCGAAAACAATGTTGGCTTTTGTTATCGATTGGCGATGAGATCGCGTGGTGGATGGCTTCGGGTGGTATTCTTAGTACCTGCCTTAACCGCTGTTAACTGCTCGGGGGCATCCTGCCGGAACGCATCCTGGGCCATGACGAGTCCACACTGACCAAACGAACTCATCGAAGGAACAACAGGAGCTAACCGGAGCGAACCGTTTCGTCGACAGACAACCGATAACTATGAACCGGGCACGCAGCTCGACTGTCGCCTCGGCCGACCGTTTGATAATTGCTCGAATATTGCATTAGGAATTGTCGGCTTTGCTTCAGATTCGCGCTATCTGCGAGATGTCTATGTGTGTGTGTCGGTCCCCTGTGTGTGTGTGTTGTGTGTGTGTGTCGATTTAATCACTCGACGCGTCGCGACGAATGAGTGTGAATGTGTGTGTGAGTGTCCGAACGAGTACTCGTTGCCGAGTGATTAATTACGATGCTCTTCGGCTTCGTATTTCTCACAATTTCATTGAGACTTTTGAGACTTTTGTTCGAAACAATTGCTCATTTATAAGATGATGCGAGGGTGGCCATAGAGTTCCTAAGATGGCCATAAGCTACCGCAAGTAGGTCTACCCGGCAATGCCCGGAAAATATTAAAATTTCACAATTTTCCTTACTTCCTTACTAAAAATGTCCTGGTTTATGTCGGGTGGAAAAAGTATCATGTCCATCTGTCCTATCTGCCTGTATATATGCAAAGAATTCCCTCCCTTTTTAAATAATCGTAAGCTTGGGGCTGTTTTTTTTTTTTTTTTTCGAAAGATCCAACACATTTTGTCGTAACCAGCCAGGCATCGGACCACTATATCATATAGCTGTGCGACAACTACAAGTTAGTTTTGCTAATATTTGTTACGTTTTTAAAACAATAGACTTAAAAGCTCACACAATAATAAGATTTTGTAGTATCTATCGGTCTACCAAATTTTAAAAGTATCAGACCACTGTATCTTACAGCTGTCATATAACTAAAAGTCGGATGTCCCCTATTTCACATGTTTTTCAAAAGATTTTCATTATATTACATTCACACACTCTCAAGTGTCTTTAATATCTATAACATCGGACTACTATATCATATAGCAAGAATACAAGTCGATTTTGCTCATACATATTTCACATGTTTTTCAACCTATTGGAATAAAAACTTCGTACAAATTTGATATTCATTAACACAATGTTTCTGGATGATATAAGCTTAAGTTTCGATAAGTATGATATTTTCGACAAAGTGAATATAATGCTTCCTAACTTAGACTTTCATCAAGATTTAGATATCTTTACTGAAATAATGTAAAAATTTCACACTATGGAAAGAGAATTGATAATATTTTCAATCAGTCAAAACACACTTTTTAACGGGTAGTGTCAAATATGAGGGTGAACTGAAAAGTTCTGAAACATATGTAAAACAAATTTGTACTATTCCCAAAGTCAAAATTGAAAGTAAGTAGGCAACAAAAATTTTGACAAAGAGCCTCATACATGTACATAATCTACAATCTTCATCGGTTCATAGTTAGCTCAAAAGGTACTAGAGACTAGACGAGAAAGGTATATAAGTAAGTAATACCAAGTTTCTATCAAGCTTTGTCATAATAGAGCTAAATTAGATATTAGATAGAAGCTCTTAGACCTCACAAATTTCGAATTTCAGACTATAAAATGATAATATATTCTTAAGCTAAATTCTTAAAGCAACCCTCGCAAGGGGTTGTCGGGGGACTTTAATTTCGATATGTGCCAAGAAATTATACTACCGACAGCCTCGTAAATTACTCAGCTCAGCTCCGAATTGGCGTGCACGGCGTATACGGTTTAATTGTGGCCGACTAGATTTAGCTTTTAATCGCAACACCGGATCGTAAATTCTCAGTCTATCGGGCCTTTGGGGCCCTGAGAGATGCATAAATCATTTTCAATCGGACTCCGGTTGCAACGCGCATGGCATTTCGACTACGGAACTCTATCAATATTTCTAGCTCCAATTGTACCAGACTTCACATTTTGATTATACAAATTTTTACAAAATATAGTTCAATAGATCTACTGCAAATTTCTATCAAATTTCTTATATTTCAGTACAGAAACTGTTTCTATAGATTTTTCTTAGGGCTGACTAAGGCGAGAAACGAAATAAAAATTTCATTGTTTACTTTTGGGCGCCAAAATCTAACAAGCTTTTGATAAAGTTGGCAACGCGAAGTTTCCGTAGTATTTTTTCAGTCCAAAATATTTCCTACAAACTTTTCAAATTTTTCCTTTTTTCACCTTTAGACTCTAGGGCCTAGAGCACCTCCTGAGTTCCTATCTATCTTCTTCTATCTTATTTTTAGAATTTTTTATTAACATTCAATCATATGGAGATTTTCAGAATAGGTTCTTGAATTCAATTATAGTCGATTTTTTTCGAATTACACGGTTGAAGTTATCATTTTATATACTTGATACTTATCAAGGAGCTTGACTTCGAACTACCCTGTTTATAGATTATAAAATAAAATTCCTAAATATCTCCCAAACTTGTTATCGGAACGTCATAAAATTTTCACCTTAGGCTTATAGATTTGATTTATGTATGTAAATTCAATAGAATGGTGAATTTTAGATATGAATATGTATATATGTATACATTTTTACTTGCTAATCAAATAAAACTTGATCTAAACTTTGTATATACCAAATTTCATGTCTCTAGAACTTATTGTTTCTGAGATAGAAGTTTTTTCTTTGCATTACATTGTCATTACAGGGTATACACCAAACGTATAACTCATAGTTCATATTAATTATAGTTGAAATATTAATTGGAACAGTTGAGAGATACAAAGAGAGAGAGAGAGAGGTAGTTTCATAATGATAGTGAGAATAATACAAATAATATTCTACAATAAAATATTAGAGTAGTTCGAATGGGTCTCATCAAAGATGTCGCAATAAGGTTCATGATGATGATGGAGATGATGATGATCGTTATGACATAACCTAAGCTCAGTTCGCTTGAGTTATTTGCGTGTAATGGGATAATGATTATTGTGGAAAACCATTTCCAATGCAAAATGCGGGTTGTAAAATATTTCAAATTTTGCGAGTGCTCCGAAGTTGTGTTCCCCCAACTCAGAGTTATTTTTGGCTAAACGAAAACACACAGATAACAACAAATAATCGTTTTATTGTTATATTTTTATTTTTTTATACCCTTTGCCTGCGATTGCTGCGGATTTTGCGAGTGCAAACTCGTTTTCACAGTCGAAAAATGAGCACTAAAATCGTCAGCAGAACACAATAAGACCAAGGGGCAATGCATTGGTTGGCAAAGACAGGGCAGCCCGGCTAAATAATACCCTGTATATGAAACAAACATGGGCAACATAAGCTTATAACTTGTTTATAGAGTTGAAGTGTGTCAGCAGGTAAAATATAAGTTGTAGCGCAGTAGTTGGGTATGTTGTACTGTAAGATACCCTACACAAAGTTGTGTTAAACATGTTACAATCGCATATTGTATACTAATTATATAAACATTAAGCAACTTGCGCTGAACTAAAGGGTGCATCTTCTCTTTTTTACTGCCTAATTTCTGTATTTACTAACGAATTGTTCTGAAACTTCTAGGATAGTTTCAAAACTTAGTCAAACATGCACAGACTAAATATCAAATCATAATGCTTAGAACTGCGCATCATATGAATAAATATTTGCCAATTTCTGTATAGTTTCTATGTGCAGCTAAATTGGATGACACATTTTATATAGAGCTTATGGGCACCTTCCTACCAAATTTCATAACTCTAACTTCATAATTCTAACTGTTAAACATATTTTATTATATTCCTAGATAATTTAGTGATTATCAAACATTCGGAAAATACTGCAACTTAAATTGAAAGCGTTATATACCATCGATATAACCAATCTAGATAGAAGCTAGAAGTGTTCAAACAGACGGGTAGAAAGAAGGACACATCGACTCAGCTATTATCAAGAATAATTATAATTATTTATAACGTAATTATAACGTCCGACAATACTATTGTACAAACATATTATACCCTTCTTCTTCAATTGTAAGAAGGGTATAAAACTAATATACCCGTTTTCCCACGGTATCAGTGCTTCGTTTCAAGTCTATACGAAGCTGGGAAAATTGCAATCTTGATCGAAGATTGTGTGAAAAGTAATGAGATCAATGTGATGACCTCAAAACACCTTTTTGCAGTTCCCAAATAGCTTGGAAATTTTTCATAGGGTTTTGAAGATTCCATTTTAGATGTAAGATTAGAAAATTAAGGAACCAAGACCTTGCACTCATTTAAGAGTTGTAAATATTGAGGAAAACATGAAGATATATGTTCTTATGGCATGAATATTATATTATTATAAATATTATGACATGAAAGCACCATTTCAATTCCGGAAAGGCATAAAAATACTTTGAGATTTTCAAGATCCCATTTCATATATAAGATTAGAAAACTAAGGGATCAAGAGTTTGGACTCAAGCCTCTTAATAGAGTTCAAACTATTATATTTTAGAACATAACAATATATATTCTTATCGTTCGGAAATATCTATAGAAACAAGCAACCCTCAGCTACCAATAATACCCTGTAAGTTCTTGACTTACCAAAGGTATCATAATATCGCATAATTTTTATCAAACATTTCAAGGGCAGCGCCAGTCTTGAGGGATTTGCCTTGTCAACCATCAACTGTCATACCCGCCTTAAGCTTTGACATGTCTACAGGGTATGGGCCAGTTACCAAGGGAGCTTCCAATTTACTCACACTTTCTGTTTGGCTTTCCTCGTGCAGCGCCTCCTGTGCCTGCATCTGGTGCCGCAGACGCAGTGCCTCCAGATCGAGGGCATTAATACCCGATGGCAGCGATATGGAATTACGTCGAAGTCCGTGCACAAAAGGCTCCGGCTCGGCGCTGCGTTCCGGCGGCGTCGGCGTGGTGGAGCTCAGCGAGCAGAGATCCGGTTCGCTCAGCTCGTTGACCACACGCAGCAGCGGCAGCGCCACCTTGCGGCGTTGACCCAGCGAGGGTTTACGCGCCAGTTCGGCAACCACTTCGAGCTGTGTGGAGGGTTCCATGGAGAGCAGCAGCTGCTCCTCGGTTTGCTCATCCTCCAGCTCATCGGCATAGGGCAAACTCAGAGCCTGGCCGGGCATTAGCTTTGGCGGCGACTCCGTTTGTGGCATCTTCTATTCTAATGTTTTTAGTTTACACGCGGAATGGGCTTACGTTACGCCGTAACGGGCACGTGTGCACGCGGACGGACGCTGGAACAAAAACTAAAACCAAAAACCGAAACCCAAAACCCCGTGGCCCAAAACCGTCAACAGACGCTGTGGAGAGCGCCGTGCGTTAAGCTCAGCTGAGCAAAATGTGGTGGTCGTTGGCGGTTGGCGACGGTTGGCGACGGTTGGCGGTGTGTGCGGCTGGAGCGGATGCGGTGGGATGGGGTGAGGGGCACTGGGCGGTTGGCAGTTGCCAGTTGCAGGTATTGCGGTTATGGGCGGCCGCAGGGTTGCCGGGTTGTTGTTTACCTTTAATCATCGCAGTGCTTATCACATTATCAAGCCATCCGCCGGAGCAGCTTTTGGCGATAATCATTTGTTTTTGGCTTTGATTACGCATACGACGCGTTGCACGCGGCAGCTCAGCGCACTTTCAACTGCGCCGCCGCCGCCGCCGCTGCCTCTGCCGCTACCGCTGCCTCTGCCTCTGCCAACGTCAACGTCGCTTAATGCGCTTGTTTATTGATTCAGTTAATTAAATTCTTTCCTTTAGCCCAAAATCAACACAAGAACTGATCAGCTTATACCCTAGTTATACACTAACATGGGGTACATGCCTTTAACGAGGAAGAATGGATTATCCTTGGCAAGTCGAAGATTCTTCAGTGAAGAAAGCAGAAATAAAGACAAATAGTGCTTCAGGCTTTGACCCGATAGGGTTAATAAAAGTAATAATAATAAGTCGAAGATGTTATACTCTTCTCAAAGCATATTTGTACATATTCTATAGAAAGTTATAGAATTCTTCCCGACTGCCTATAAAATATCTGACAAATTTTATCCCATAACTTAAAGAACACACGAAATTTGGGAAAACTAACTTTTAGTTGTTTAAGAGCTATATTATATAGCGGTTTGATCATTGAAATTTAGTAAATCGATTGAATATATAGAAACTCGACTGATTGAGGAATATAAATGCAATAACTTGAAAAACTTTGAGAGTATCGGTAAAACAGTCTTTTAGCTGTATGACAGCTTTATAATATAGCAGTCCGATTCTTTTTAAATTAACTGAAACAATAGATATTAAAGAGCTTGAAAATTTGGACATTTTGGACAATACCAACTTTTAGTTGTATAGCAGCTATATGCTATAGTGGCCTGATCCTTTAGAAATTCAGAGAAATTAGAGATAGTAAAGAATCTTAAATTTGTCTGGACTTGCAATCCGATAGCTTGAGCTGCATGGAAAATATAGGCTAAACCGACTTTTAGCTGTATGACAGCTATACGACATAGTGACCTGACCTGATTGAAGTGGGAACGATATATAATGATGAATCTGTATGACAAATTTAAATGGAATAGCTTGTAAATATGTGAAATATGGACAAAATTGCCTTTTAGATGCATGGCAGCTATATGATATAGTCGTCCGATCATTTTGAAATTTAATACAGTTATAGATAATAATGGTATAGATCGAAAAGCATGTGAAATATGGGTAATTTTTATTACGATAGCTTGAAAACTGCTTTACCAACACACAGACAAACGATCTTGAATTCTGAATACATCATTTGGGGATCTACAACGCTCCCTTTTAGGCATTATAAACTTCAGCGCAAAGTGAATATACCATTTTCTTCGAATAGGGTAAATAGCAGATGAAATCGGTCTATATTTTCTACTTCTCTCCCAAATACACTAATTCTCTCTCTATCTCTTTGTATCTGTCATTCTTCCTCTCTTCCTCCCTCTCTCCGACTCACTCTCTTTAGCTCAATTTGCGTTCCAGTTTTGTATTATCAGCGGGTATAAAACGCTTAATCAATGTCTAAGTAAATCGCACCAATTGATCAAATAATGTTAAGAAAAACGTCAACATTTTGTTAAAAATACCCTATACAAAGGGAAGGAGTTGCTTGACTTGCTGAAGCTCTTTGAGTCTTGTGTTAGGTATTTATTATATTCCTAAATGCTGCTTGAATTTCAAGTATTGATTAAAAACCTGTTCCATAAAAATATTTATTGACAAAGTAAAGACTGATCACTTAGGATTGTTAGTTTCTCCCCTTTACTTGACTCCGAATATACACCAGTCGAAAATTCATATGATCTAATGCATTACAAAGATAATTTTAAAGACATGTAGAGCCCAGCTTATCCGGTTTTTTTTTTCGGAAAATTGCTTGACAATCTTGAAAATACACTTAAAAGTTTTGTTCTAATGACATTTTTTGTTTCATAGAAAAATACATTAAAAGTTTGATTATAATGTAAATATTTGTTAGGCTTTGGTCATGCTTAAAATCGATTCTCGGCGGAAAAAATATTTTAAATATTTGCCGGCGGAACTAATAGACCTCTGGGGAATTGTATAGCGAAGAAGATCTTTCGCCTAACAATGTTATCAGCATGTTAAAACATTCTTAAATTCAGGACAGAAGATATAGGTCAATGATCCTAAGTCATCGAGACTTACCAACCGATAAAAATTTTCCGATTTCTTATACCCTAATGGCATTTGAAGGACGCGATTTCTATACAATGAAATTGAAAATTCCTCTTTTTGATAAAATATAGATTATACAATCGGACAGAAACCTTACCTTCATTATATGGCTGGATGCCTGGGATCGATCCATTTAGGGTAGTAACATTTAGTGCCGAGTCCCCCATTGAAAAATACTTGAGACAGTTTGAGAAATCTCGAAATTCTCCCAATTCTAAAATTCTAAAAATTTTATCCCATCTTGGAAAATCTCTAGCTATGAAAAGATTTAGATCAGGCTGATTTATTTAGTCGAAATCTTCATACTTTTGATATGCCATATAGAATACTATAGATATAGATATAAATATAAAGCGTATACAAAATGCGACTTGCTTCACCTGTCCCAGAACGCTTGTTGTTCGTGTTGAATAATAACATGTGTTATAGGCCAACACCACAGCCCCCACCCAGGCCCCACTAGGCCCCCCTAGCCGTCCATGGGGGCTGATAAGTTGATTAACGCCGCTTTATAGGCCAATCAAGGGCAATTGGGAATATTCTGATCATAAATTTTTTAGCGCTTCAACGAGGTGAATTCAATTGGATTGATTGGATTTCATTCAATTCCATTCGATTGGATTGGATTGGATTGGATTGGACTGGGTTCGATTGGATTAGAAATTTGATTCCAACACAAATCGGTTTGCGGCTTAATTATCATGCAATTCCCGTTCATTTGAGACACGTTCGCGACATGATCGTTTGCCATGGTCCCGTTTCAAGGCGTCAGTGGGCGTGGCCAGTTATATGTGCGAAAAATCTTAAGTTATAAATAATAAAAAAATTAATTTTATTCACATTTTTCATGATTATATCTACCCTAGATATATATGACATAATTTACTTATATATATCCTCCAGTTATTATAAAATAAGTTTCATAAACTCATCTAACTTGGAATATGATTTGCTAAGTGACTGTATTTCATCTTTGTCAGTTTTGTGTCATTTTCAGGAACCTCTATATGATATAACTTCTGTCATTTTGAGCCCATCGTTCTGAAATTTCTAATATAGTTCCAAGACATAATCATAAATTTAGAAACTTAAATTGAAATCATTAGGTAAAGAACTGCCTAATTTGTGGACTGTTATTTAATTTTCAACAGATCACATAACGATGAAAATATGTGGGATGACACATTTTGTATAGAGCTAAATACCACCTACATACCAAATTTCATAAGCCTAGCTTAATAATTGTGGCTCTTATCCATATTTTACCACTTAACAGGTAAGTAGAGGGATATATCAGAACAACGTGTAATTCTATTCTGGAATTAACGTTTTTCACATAACCTTAAATTTTTCTATGGTATATACGGATCTGTATGCCAAGCTTAAACGTTTTAGCTCATAGGAAGGAGAGGACAGACGAAAAGAAGGCCAGGCGGAAGGAAGGAATGACAGACGGAAGGACAGAAAAAAGGACAGAAGGAAGGTTAGAACAGCAGAAGGAAAGACAAAAGAGAACACATGAGGAAAGACAGACCGAAAGGAATGAGAGACGGAAGGACAGACACAAGGACAAAAGAGCAGAAGGTAGCACAGAAGGAAAGACGGGACATTCGAAAGGAGTGACAGACGGAAGGACAGAAGAACTGACAGAAATCGAGTCAGAAGTTAAGTCAGAAGGAATGACAGAAGGAATAACAGAAGGAATAACAGAAGGAAAGACAGAAGGAGAGACAGAAGAAAGATAGAAGGAAAGACAGGACATTCGAAAGGAATGACAAACGGAAGGACAGAAGGAAGGAAAGTCAGACAGAAGGACATAGCTAGTTCAATGCAGTTACGTCTCCTTCTTTTCAATACATAAATTTGAGCAATAATTTTCCCATTTTACCAATGGGAATGGGTATAAGAATTTGACTGACCGAAGACCCTATGGAAGCTACAAGGCTGCTAAAAGATCATATATAATATTGGTCAATATGTTTTGTTAATTAATGATTTTGAGTTAGAAAAATGTTTGTACAAAAATGTCCCACAAAACCCCGGAGATTTTTTATATGAAACCAATTATAGAGACCAGTTCGGATCTACTTCGTCACCTCTTCCAAATACAGAATTTTATTTCCTAGCATATAGTAGGAACTATAATTAACAATAAAATTTTTAAAAATATCCAAAATATATAAAGAATATGGTAAGTATTGCCAGCCAAACAGAAGATCGACCGATCCAAAACAATTATTAAAATATTCCAATCCACGTATCCAAAATGTCCCTTCGTTAGTGTTGTCCCAGTGTTCCCAGTTACCCCATTCGCAGATCTTTAAAAAAAGATATCGCTATCGTTGTCCGCCCCCATATTGTCGTTGTTCTACAAATCTTCTATATCAGCATCATTTGCATCATCCTCACGTTGTATCAAATTCATGTCAATAATAATATTGTTGTTTAAATCCACAGAAAGATAATTTGGATAGGCGACGTTACCCATTCGAAGTTGGTTAAAATATTGTTCCATGTGCAAATTGTAATTCATATTCAAATTTGGATAAACTTCGTCAACATCCATAAGCATATGCCTATTGTAATCCACATTCAACATCCGACGTGGCCGATCATTCCGATCGTCGCGATGGTTCAGGTTTCGTGGCTGGGCCCTTCGCCTACGGGGTCTGCGAACCTGGTACGGGTAGCGACGATCCAGATTTGGCGGATTGAGCACACGTCCACTACGCAACTTCATTTCGATATATCTTCTGCGCGAATTGTGTTTATACAAGTAAAGTGTATTTCTCAGGATTTGTGTATTTCATGAATATATTTTTTGACTAGAGTCGGGAAATTTCCGAATGCGAATGAAACAAAATTCTAGTGTCACTTCCCACATTAACTATTGCCCACGAAAGGGCAACTTTGATACAACAAATTATGGAGAAATGTTGGAAAAATATGTTGAGATGAAAGCTTTGATAAAGTTATCAAAAGATCCGAAGATCTATATACTTAAGCTGGTAAGCTGGCCTTTAACTACGCGATGGTACGAACTCTAATGGTTCAAATTTTATTCGAAATCTCGTAGGACCGAGGTTTGGAACGTACTAAATGAAGCAATAAAATGCGTTTGCGCAGCGCGTTCGGGTGCCTTCCAGGACGCTCTTCACCTACCATAGGTATATTAAGATCCACAAGATGTCCAACAGGATGGTGGCCACGTGGCTCTGATGGGCGTCTAATTTGTCCTGATGCTGAAATTCGGCCGGATATCGAGTAATATTTCACATTAAAGTAACAAATGTCCTAAGAGGGCATATTTTAATCTATCATAACTTGGTCAAAACTTGGCCTATTTGGACTTGCTATACCATTTTATTCATGATTTTTGACTTCAATTCAGTTCTCATTTAAATTTTGTTCATTTCGTGAAAATAATTTTTTTTCAAAAATTTGCGATTTTAAGGTAAGGGTCCCCCCTGTGATTTGAAAAAATTTTGAAATCCAAAAACTTAAATTTTTATGTTTATTCCATTTCTGTTATGAAAATAAGTATAAAAAACTACTTTAAAACATCGGCAGACGATTTTCATTTTTCACCCAAAAATCGGCCTGAAATCGAGTAAAATTTTGACATGTAAAGGGACAAGTGTCCAATGGGGCCAT